>CAICTM010000745.1:0-50469 GCA_903772945.1 Seminavis robusta
AGTCTTCGGCAAATTAGATAATTGCCTAGCAACTTCAACTAGACCCTGACGATCTGTTCAGATCGTTAACTTCGTCCATGCCCAATCAACTCATCAAGTCGCAAGACAAAGAGACCCAAACTATCGTCTATGTTAGATTAACAGACGAGAGAAAGGGAAACAAAAACCAGTTACACTCCTGTGGCTTACTGGATACAGGAGCATCCGGAACTTTAAGTTACTCAAACTCATGCTAAGAGGTTCTCATGAAGAATCAGGGGGGCGTCAAACATTAGGACTGCTTCTGTAAAAGAATTGAAACCCCGAACGAAGTGTAAAGGGCACACTCATGATTCCCTGAGTTCCGCGATAGTAGAATTACGAATGGAGATTTACACGTCACAAGAACTTGGGGGCGCATGACATGATCAAAGGTCAAGACACTCCTTCGACCTAAGAATCAAGTTTGATTTCACTACCATGTCAATGGAGTGAACAGCATATTTTTCCCTGCGAAAGATGCAATACCATGAGAAGAGAACTTCTCCATTCTGATCCTGCAGCTGTCAAGACAGTGCAGATAGTTCTAAGAAATCCGATGCGACTACGAACAAACTGACTTAAGGCAGATGTGCCGAGTCGAAATCAGTTAAATAAGGAGAGCAAGAACTGCCTCGTGCCTTCTCAACCAAGTGCTCCTACCAGTCGAGGTACTATGGGAGAGTTGCAAAGGACGACTACGAAGTAGAATCTTCGTCCCGACGCTAAATCCTATTATACTAGGGCTCACCCTACTCCACGTGTCCATACCAACACTTCAAGCAGAGGTTGAACGTCTCTGCAAAGGCAGGAGTACTCAAAGAGATAAACTGTTCGAGTGGACGGCACCAACTTCCTCATTCCCAAGAAAGACGGATCTGTACGATTCATCTCTGAATTCCGGGATATGCTCTTGAATCTAGATGGATTCAATAGCTACTAGTCTAGACCTGAATGGGAACTATCACATGAGCTGTCACCTCACTCGAAGCAACTTACCATCGTCACTCCCGAGGGGAAACACGAGTACCAGAGGTTGCCAATGGGCCTATGTAATAGTCCCGACATCTTCCAAAGAAGATGAAAACACGCATGCATGACTTAGGAAAGGTCCGTGCATACATTGATGATCAACTCATCCTAACTGACGCGATCTGGTGGATCACGTTGAATAGTTAGATGAATTTTTCCATTTCCAAGACTCCAAGAAGTCGGATTTAAATCAACACTCCCAAGGCCTTCCTCGAAAGAAGAATTTGAGTATCTAGACAATTTGGACTTACCGAGAAGGAATCAACCTTTAACTAAAAAGATAATAGATGCGATCCACTATCGCTCTTCCTACCAACAGGAAGGAAACTAGTGAGATTCATTGGACAAAGAATACCAGGGCTGCTCCAAGAACAGCAGAACGGGAGTAACCAGTCGTTCTGAAACAAGCGTGGGTTACCCAGTATCCAGCTGTACAATGGACAGAGGACGTGAGTCCCCGCGAGGGTCGAGAACCTCCGGGATGAACATGACTTCGTCAGCCAAGTTCACGCGGCTCAATCGTGAACAGATTCACCACATCCGTTTTAAAGCAAACTGGAAATACATTAAGGACGTCGACCACGACTTATCCAGAAAAACACCGAAGGGAGAACACGACACGTGTCCCTCATCAACACAATGTCAACGATATATGATGATTCATCAGTATCGAACCGCTAGTCTGGTCCCACCAAATCCTACCACACAGACCGAGTCAATAAACAATGGACACTGTACGGCTCCGACATGCTACCGCAAGTAGCGGCACAGTCTACCAGACTTGGAACATAAGGTATTTACACCATACAAGGCCTGATCCCCTTGTAGGATTTGCCATCGTGCGATGCACATGTCTACATCCAATCTCGAGAGTGCCCCCACTTTAATCATATGTTCTCCTTGTGCCGACTGATGTCGGCCTTCTCGTGACCCTTGCAGGGGGCGAATGCAATACACGTCTTAGCCTTATTCGCGACTCGATCTAATAGGGTTGAGTTCGACTCATGACGAGTCTTCGTGAATAGTCATTGAACAGGGTTCTCATGACCGAAGTCATACTAGTGATGTGAAACATGTGCATACACGTTTACCTTTATTCGCGCTCGATCCTAGATAGGGTTTGATTCGACTCATGCTGAGTCTCTCGTGAATAGCATTTGAGACAGGGTTCTCAATGACCGCGCTGGTCATCACTAGGTTGATGATGAAACATCGCTTAGATATTTAGCCAGCGTGGAGTACTTCCACGCTACTAGATCCAGACTAGACAAACTTCCACGCGTTTACGTTTTAGGATCGTGAGATAGTAGGATTCTACCGCAACTACTCTATCACACTTTATAGTCTCCCGCGGGAAGCCAGATCTACGATCCCTTGATGATGATCCTCTCGTTGATTCGTTTTCATAGCTTTCTAATCCCTCATAACTTTCATTCTCCAAACTCAAAACACTCGAAAGATCTTTACACTGCTTTTAGCGTAGTGCATTGTTAACAAACACAATAGGCTTCAGCTACCCTCACTATTCCTTCACCATGAAAATGCTCAAGGAAAGCATGCTTCTCAGCAACCTTGAGAAACAGTTGCGTGCACACAACCATTCTTCCTCTCGTGCAAATGACGAAGAACACGAGAATCGACGATACTCGTACAACCTACTTGCAAACTTGCAACCTTGTTGCCAAGCGCAAATCATAAATCTCTGATAATGAGACAATCCTCTATCACATTTCAATCACTTGATGGAGAAATCTCTATCTGAGATTGGCCAGGATGATGCATTCAACGGAACATGTTCCGATTTCTCAAACCTAAGTGATGAAGATATCTCATAACTAGTAAACAAGAATTGTTTGCAAATGATTAACACTACGGCAAATTAGTATGATTGCCTGAGATTTGCTCAACTAGACTCTGATGTTCTATTTAGCATCGTTAACCTGGTCCGTGGCCAACCACCTCGTAAACCGTCGCAAGACATAGAGACCTCAAACCCATCGTTTATTGTAGATTTAACAAGCGAGAAAAGGGAAACCAAAACCGTTACACTCACGTTGCTTACTGGTTACAGGAGCACTGGAACCTTTAATTGGCTCAACCTCATGCTAAGAAAATTACGCATGAAGGATTCTTGGGTGCGAATCCAAACATTTGGACTACCACTCGCAGAGAATTAAACACCTAGCACCAAGTGCAAGGTGCATTTTTGATTCCTGAAATCCACGAAGATAGATTCGAGTGGATCTTAACGTACCAACGAGCTTGGGGGCGTTGACAATGATACATAGGTCGAGACATTCTTCTGAATTTAGGATTAAGTTCGATTTACCTACCATGTCAGTTGGAAATGGGAACGGCGCATCTATTCTTATGAAGGACAGCGACACCAATGAAGTAAGAGAACTTCTTCATTCCTGATCCTACTGCTGTTTGATGACAGTGCAATCGTCCAAAAGAAGATTCATGATGCGAAATACGAACAAGCTGATTAAGGCGGTTTGCCAAAGTCAAAGATCAGTTAAACCGAGAGAAGGAACAGCTTCATTCCTTACAAATGACGATAGTACTTGACCTATTCTATGGTACTTTAGGAAAGTGCAAGATGGACGATCTACGAAGTGAACTTCTCCTGATGCTAAACCCTATTCACTGCTAGGCTTATTATTCCACGGTCTATACCAACACCTTAAGATTGGAGTTGAACGTCTCTGCGATGGCAGGTAGTATCAAGAAGGTAAACCGTTCCGAGTGGGCGGCACCACCTTTATTCATTCCCAAGAAAGATTGGTTGTACGATTCATCTCTGATTTCCGGGAACTGAACAAAAGATTAAGCGAAGCCTTATCCTAACCCAAAAATACAGGACATGCTCTTGAATCTGAGATGGATTCAATACGCACATCTAGACCTGTAACATGGGTTACTACCACATCGAGCTGCACCTCACTCGAAGAACTCTGTACTATCGTACTCCATGGGAAAAGACGAATACCAGAGGTTGCCAATGGGCCTGTGTAATAGTCCACGACATCTCTTCAAGAGAAGATGGGAACTTAATGCACAGACCTAGAAAACGTCCGTTCATACATTGACTGATCTACTCATCCTATAAAGGCGATCTAGCAGATCACGTTGAAAAGTTGGATGAAGTTCTCCGAAGGCTTCGAGAAGCCGGACTTAAGATCATGCTACCAAGTCCTTCTTCGAAAGAAGAGAACTTGAATCTAGTTTACTGGATTACTCGAGAAGGGATCCAACCTATAACCAAGAAATAGACGCGATCCAGAATATCGCTCCTCCTACCAACAGAAAAGAACTCCGTAGATTCATTGGACTAGTGAACTACTATCGAGACATGTGGATTAGACTGATCACATGTACTGGCCCCACTCGCTTCGTTGACTTCCAAAAACGAAGTGGAAAGGAAGCGGAACACGACAAGGCCTTTAGCCGATGAAGAATACATCAGCAAAGGAAACCTGCTCGCCTACCCTGATTCAAACGACTAGAATAATATTGTTATCCACACGGATGCGAGTGATACTCAACTAGGTGCGAATTTCCCAGAAGGGAAAACTATCAGCGTTCTACAGCAGGAAAGCTCAACCCTGCTCAGACACGTTACACAGTTGCCGAGAAGGAATCTCAGTATCGTAGAAACTCTAAAAGAGTTCCGTAACATTCTTCAGGACAGAAGATCGTTGTACATACGGACACAAGAATCTTACATGTAGAACTTCAATACGATCGCGTAATGCGATGGCGCCTTATTGGAAGAATACGGCCCTGAACTAGGTACATAAGGGCGAACAGAAAATCGTCGCTGATGCGTTGTCGAGACTTAACTATCTCCAACAACGACGGTTCTTCAGAACAGATGGACGCCAGCGAAATCGCTGAACTCATGGTGCAGACGAAGAGGACTTCCCTAGCGAGTTCCCTCTCTCGTTCCCCGAGATCGAACATCGTCAGAAAGACGACAACGATATCAAGAAGCCTCCTCAGGACAAGCCAAACGACTACAGAAGCAATCTTTCCCAAGGGGATAAGTCTTATGACTTAGTAGTTAAGGATGATAAAATCGTCGTACCTAAAACTATGCAGAAGAAGCTAGTTGAATGGTACCATGTGTGTGCTGATGCATCCTGCGAGACTCGCACAGAACTAACCATCAGCCAACACTACACCTGGAAAGGACGCGCAAGACTGGGCAGGCCGTATGTCAGCGTGCCAAAGCTGCAGATGAACACCCCCAAGACGCGTAAGCTGGGATTGATGCCTCCAAAGATTGCGAGGAGATCCCTTGGGAAAGACATGTTTGACCTGATAGGCCTTACAACGTCGGGGATCCTAAGAAAAGAATTCCTGCACACTTCATTGCTTGACAATGATTGATCCGTAACCGGATGGTTCGAGATTGCAGAGATCTGCTCCAAGGCAGCAGACGAAGTAGCCATCGTCCTAGAACAAACTGTGGCTTACTCGGTATCCATGCCCTGCTGAGTTTATCATGATAGAGGACGCGAGTTCCGCAGAGGTCGAAAGGACACTCCGGGATGAATATGGACTTCGTCGCAAGTTCATCACTACGCGTAACCCTCAAGCCAACTCTATGGTCGAGCTGGCTCATCAAACCATACGTAACTTGATCGCTGTTCAAAAACATCAAGTGCCAAAAAGACCTCGTGAATGGATCTGGGATGGAGTCCTCAGCGGTTCGCTTTGCAATGATGCCACGATTCATACCACCCTGCGCGCAACGCCCGCACAGCTCGTGTTCATCGTGACGCATTCACAACGTCCGGTTCGAAGCCAACTGGAAGTACATTAAGGAACGTCGCCAACGACTAATCAACAAAACAACGACAGGAAAAACGCGACGCGTGTCCCTCATCATACAATGTCAACGATACCGTTGATGATTCAACAGTATCAGCACGCAAGTACGGTCAGCCAAAGTACAAAGGTCCTTACACTATAGACTGAGTCAATGACAATGGCACAGTACGGCTCCGACATGCTACCCCCAATAGCGGCACAGTCTACCAGATTGGAACATAGGTATATACACCCATACAGGCCTGATCCCTTGTAGGATTGCCATCGTGCGATGCACATGTCTACATCCAAATCTCATGAGAGTGCCCCGCACTTCATTAAATCATATGTCTCCTTGTCCGACTGTTTCGCGCCTTCTGTGACCCTTGTCAGGGGGCGAATGCAATACACGGCTCTTAGCCTTATTCGCGACTCGATCCTAGATAGGGTTTGAGTTCGACTCCATGACTGAGTCTCTCGTGAATAGTCTTTGAGACAGGGTTCTCAATGACGCGCTGGTCATACTAGGTTGATGATGAAACATCGCTCTAGATATTTAGCCAGCGTGGAGTACTTCCACGCTACTAGATCCAGACTAGACAAACCTTCCACGCGTTCCATTTTAGGATCGTGGAGAGACGTAGGATTACTACCGCAACCTACTCTATCACACTTTATAGTCTCCCGCGGGAAGCCAGATCTACGATCCCTTGATGATGATCTCTCTCGTTGATTAGTTTTCATAGCTTTCTAATCTCTCTCATAACTTTCATTCTCTCAAACTCAAAACACTCGAAAGATCTTTACACTAGCTTTTAGCGTAGTGCAATCGCGCTAGATATTTAGCTGGCGTGGAGAGATTCCACGCTACTAGATAAATGCTAGACGAATCTTCCACGCGTTCCGTTTTTGGATCGTGGAGTGAGTAGGATTGCTACCGCAACCTACTCTATCACACTCTACAGTCTCCCGCGGGAGTTCAGATCTACGATCCTTTGATTGTGGATCTCTCTCGTTGATTAGTTTTCATAGCTTTCTAATCCTCTCATAACTTTCATTCTCTCAAACTCAAAACACTCGAAAGATCTTTACACTAGCTTTTAGCGTAGTGCAGTACCTCTGTAGAGTTGTCACTTCCATCGGACGTGCTCACATTTTTGGAAACATGCCATCCATTCAGGAAATTGTAGTTGAAACTGTTGATTCTGACAGCTCTGATGAGGGCGTCGCATTGGAGACTGTAGCTGAGGAGCCCAACAACCTTAATGAGTCTGCTTTTCTCCCCAATATGGAGCCCGATCATGCCGGAGCCAGAGTGCAGAATGGTGACGACGATGAATTTCAGCTCCATACGTTCCCTCCAAGCAGTGATAGCGAGTCCGATGGCGATGAAGAAGCACCCAGCAAGAAATCCGTTCTTGACAATGTCTTAAGTGATCCAGATGACGATGAGGAAGGGGAACTTAGCGAGGTGGAAAAGGTTCGTGCCAGTAAGCGAGCCAAAAGAGTTAAAGACAGTAAACGTAAGATGGATTACCAAAACTGGTTAAGGGATGGAAACTCGTCATCTAAGTCTGATAGTGACAAGGAGGCCCCTAAGGATTATTGGTCGCTGCACACAGCTTCCACTAATACGGCTTCTAAACAGAAGCCACGCTTTAAGACCTCTAACACCGCTAACACTGCTGTAAAATCTACTCCTCAAAGTTCTGGTAAGAAGCCCGCTCCCAAGCCAGCTTTAACTATCAAAAGCAAAGTTGAGACTCTTGGCTTGGAGGTTAAGAACAACGGTACCCTTGTTAAGAATCATGTTTCCCGGAAGTTTAAAGAATTTACTAAAATTCAAAAGAACCAGCAATCCGAAATCCTCGGAATTCTTAAGACTCAACAGGAGAACCACCAGATTCTTATGGACAGTATTTTGAACGTTAAGAACAAGGTGGATCAGGTCTTGTCTATTGTGGAGAAGTGTCCGCACGGTGACAAGAAGCCATCTAAGAAGATCCCACCTGTTCCTGTTCCGCCCCATAATTATGGGAGGGGCAGTGGAGGCCCTGAGAATTTCCGCAGACGAGAACCTGATCCTAACCAACATCTTGCTTCTTCTGTAAATCGTAATGGCAGTATTGGAAACCGAAATTATCAAGGAAACGTCACATCTTCTCCACAGGTCACGGTCAACAACAACCCCATATATCATCACCACTCCACTGGTCCAGTTAATGTCGAGGTGTGTACCCCTGGTTATGGTGTACAACCTGGTGGGGGTTCGCGGAAGCGTCGCCTTTCTGCCATGTCCATGGCACTTATTGCTGAAAAGAAAAAGCAGGCACACCTCAGGCGACACCACCTTGAACTTGAACGTCGCCGTTCCTTAAACCAATGTCCTGGTGATGCCATGCAGGGGCCTCCAAAAGACCCTTATTTCGGAGAGAACCTCGAGTTTTAGGCCTAGTTTGCCGGTACCGACATGCATTGCTCATTCTGAATGATTTGTTGTACTGAATTTTGACTCAAAACATCACTTGACAGCCTTGGTCGGATTACTATAGTAAATAAGTACGATTAATTAGTCCAATTAAACAGTAAAGAACGATTTTGAAAGGCCTCTCGCTGCCTAATAAATCCAAATTCGACAGCTTTCCGTTCTAAGTAGAATCCTAGTCGACAGTTTTGGATCCTGTTTGATCCAGATGCCAGGTTTGTATAAGAGGACTTCTCCTCGCTAAGTAAATCAGCGATCAACAGGAAAAAAATTGTCGATCCTCTAAGTAAGCCGATTTTGCCCGGATTGGTCCAGATCAATACTTAGTACGTTGGCTATGGTAATTAATACTTCCGAATTCTGGAAGACAGGACCAAAATATGCTGGGGGGACACTAGACTACCAGGAGAGATCCACCACCACTTATTCGTGGGCCAGTTACCGGTACCACCTCCTCCTGCGGCAATCCATTGCGACTGCTCGATGCTTGCCGTCTTGTAGGGCAAAATTATTGGTACTAGTAGGGGTAGCCAGCTAGCTAGTAGTACTAGTACATGTAACGTGGATCGATCGTTGAGCCTCTCGTGTTTTGAGTGATTCGTTAGGGTTAAAGCTAACGGTCAATCTGTATTTCGCACCGGTCTGACCAGCCGTTACAAATACCGACCGGCCGGTTTGTTCCTGCATCGTGCCGTCCCCTCGCTATCTGGTGGTACGAACCTGGTACGTGTACCGTAACCCATAGCAACTTTCCCAGTTCAAAAAACAACAACACAACAAAACAACTCTCCAATGTCTATCATGTCCACCACTCCGACTCTCGTTAGCAGCTCTAGCACCCTGTCATCGAGCGTTGCGTCTGTGCCGCTGCATACTCCCATACTCAATCGCAGCGACCCCCTCGACAGGCTTGAGGATCTCTACTACAACAACCAACTGACTCCACCAAAGGCAGCCCATGGCAAGAGCTTACATTCCATGGAGCAGGCGGCGAATCAGCTCCTTGCTAATCTTTCCTCTCAATGGGCGAACTTGTCTGGGCTACAAAAGTCAATGTTGTCGTTCCTCCTCCTCAACAGCCAGGATGTCCTCTTGCAGCAGCGCTTCCCGCAGACCTGGACGGAGATGCTCAACAACTCCTTGGACCTCGAGAAGGTCGAAGGAAAACGCCTTCATCCATTTGTAGTGAGTGGAGGTGACTCCAAGGACAGTCAAGATGAGCAGCACCCTGATTATCTTGAACTTTTCTTGGAATATTTCCCTCGATTCAAAGACTGGGAGACAGGTCCAACCATCTTCAACAACCCGGACTGATCCAAGCAAGTGCAGCCCTTCGTGCGCCTTCAACACGAAATTTCGATGGTTTGCTATATCGTGAGTGCCGCCAATTTAATTCTCTACTTCATGTCATCCACGATAGGAACAAAGGGAGACGAGGCTGTCCTACAGTATGCCATCAATGTAGGACGCTACATGCGCAACCACCTTGCCCAGGAGCAAATTTTCGGCACGGTCTTTTGCGGACACGGCGGGTATCCCGAGGACATCCTCGATGAACTTCTGGAGAACGGCAGCATCGACAGCAGCGGTCGAAAAAAAAAGCAAAACTGGCGTTTTTTCATTGATGAAAAATTTGAAACCGGATACCATCTGCGACTACATCAAGAATTCCATTAACGAGACCGGTCCCTTGTTGGTGGAAGGCTTTCGGCCATTCGACGATTACTTGAACACGAGTACATTGTTCTTTGACGGAGATTATCACAAGAAGAAGGTGAGCGCCAACCTCCTCGACGCTCGACACGCCTTTTTAATTGTCGGTGTTACCCAGAGCAAAGATGACGAATTCGGAGGAGTCGCATTCATGGTGCAAGATTCGCTGGAGGGACGCCCATTTGTTACAATCGGCTGGGACTTGCTCTCCAGCATGGATGGTACTAAGTTT
Organism: Seminavis robusta; assembly: GCA_903772945.1. Classification (NCBI taxonomy): domain Eukaryota; phylum Bacillariophyta; class Bacillariophyceae; order Naviculales; family Naviculaceae; genus Seminavis; species Seminavis robusta. The sequence continues at coordinate 10,299 of CAICTM010000745.1, forward strand.
CGGCACATTGAATTAGGGGTGGTGTTCGCGCGCACAACATTTGAACAGCAACTTGACGATGCCAACTCCGAGACAACTACGAAGAGCGGCGGCAGCGCAGCAGGCACAATGGACGGCACCCCGGAGGCGACGGATGCAAGTGATCAGGGAGAAGGGAAGCCCTACACAAAGCCTGACTGGTTGGGAAATTTTAATTTCGAAATTCCAAAGGGGGCAGATCTCTCGAAATTCTTTGTTTACACCTAAGCTGTGATGTCTGCTGAAGAGAGACCACAACACATCGTTGGAGACAAACTTTGGGATTCGATTTATGCATCATTTGTTCCGGAGGTAGAGACGTTTATTATTTGACTTGGAAATTGCGTGTGAGAGATGGGGTACTGGTAGTCGAGCACGCACGAGATTTTGACGTAATCGCGAATTGAATCGAGGATCCATACCGTTTGGGAAATCATCTTGCTTCGCCACGGCGGCAGCGGGTCATAGACAGTCACATTGGGGAAAAAAGGATGCACGCAAGTGGAGGAAATAACTGTAATCTTGGCACCCACCACTTTTTCGTGCCCCAGCTCCCACCTCGTCCCACGGCAATCGCAACTGCTCGATGCATTGCCGTCGTGTAGGGCAACATTGGTACCGGCTTGACGGTGGAAGAAACAATGGAGTCGTGTGAGAGAGTTCCAGAGCTCCTCACCTCCCGGCAAAAGACGACAGAAGCGGCGGCGAGTGATTTCGGTACGCTGGCCAATGCGCCGTCTCCGACGCGACCACCGGTCAAAGGAAACACGAAAAATGGCCGCCAAAGAAGAGCAAGAAAGGAGCCATGACAAAGAGACTTGCTAGAAAAGGGAAGAAAAATTGGATACAAAAATGGAGTCATTGGTTGAAATCGTGAGCGACGAGTGGGCGCCAGAGGAGGAGAACTGCCATGTCTTCAAAAAAGGCAATAGTCGAGGCAGCTCCCAAGAGAAGAACTTGAAACCTCCCTAGCATGGATACTAGAAACGCACGTCATCAGCAGAAACGCGCCTCTTCCAGCAGAGACGAATGCGGCTCTTGCAATTGACTTCACAAGAGATTAGATGCATGTGCATGCAGCCACAGAGAGGCCAGGAAAGTACAGCGAAGGGCCCAATTAGTTTCCGGCAGAACACCAGCAACGACGCGTTCTTCGCGTATATATATGTAGCTATCTTAGATTAAATTTTCTTTGCATGCAAGTATGTCTCGCAAACTGCCTTGATGCAGATTGTAAAGTGAAAACATGAAAACTCCTTCTTGGCTTGCCCTCTGGAGTAGGCTCGACTCCGAACCGAGGCATGGCTCAAACTAAATCCTCGCAGAACGGAATGTCACACCACTCCCAGTTGGCACCGTCTCCATCGGCATCTTCTGCCACATAGCAGTAGGCACGTTCGGCCAGTGTTGGGTTTCTGCAGAATGCACCTTGAAACTCATCACTCTCGGAAGGAGGAGCAAAGTCGGACCAGGGTACACAAGGGCGACCACTGGCAGTTGTATTTTCAAAACCAACATAGTCAACCTGGAAGTTGGCTCTGGATCCACAAGTCCCATGCAGCTCGGGGCATTCAGGAATGGCACAAAACTCCCAGCGAGGTCCATCTGGGTCAGCAACCTACAAAAGAGAACCAAGAAAACAGCAGGTGAGATTGTTTCTGGGATCAAAAATTTATAGTATCTCCCAGCAGGGCCTTACATAGCACCATGCCCGAGCTTCACCATCTGGGTTCCTGCAAAAGTTGCTCTCGAGGTGTGCATTTGGTTTGTCCTCTGGTGTATTGCCATGGGTATTTGGAGACTGTGAATCCCAGCGTTGGCATTCATTGCCATTTTCAGTGGTTGAGATGTCACCAATGTAGTCTGCCTGCAGTAGGGACAAAGTTCCACAAGTCTGGGATGTGGGAGCTTCCTCCTGTACATCATCCTCATCAGCTGCACACAACGGAATGGCACAAAACTCCCAGCGAGGTCCATCTGGGTCAGCAACCTACAAAAGAGAACCAAGAAAACAGCAGGTGAGAGTGTTTCTGGGATCAAAAATTTATAGTATCTCCCAGCAGGGCCTTACATAGCACCAGGCACGAGCTTCACCATCTGGGTTCCTGCAAAAGTTGCTCTCAAGATGTGCATTTGGTTTGTCTTCTGGTGTATTGCCATGGGCATTTGGAGATTGTGAATCCCAGCGTTGGCATTCGTTGCCATTGTCAGTGGTTGAAATGCCACCAACGTAGTCAGCCTGTAGCAGGGACAGAGTTCCACAAGTCTGGGATGTGGGAGCTTCCTCCTGTACATCATCCTCATCAGCCACACAAGATGGAATGGAACAGAACTCCCAGCGGGGTCCATCCGGGTCAGCAACCTACAAGAGAACCAAGAAAATTGCAGGTGAGCGTGTTTCTGGATCAAAATATAGTATCTCCCAGCAGGGCCTTACATAGCACCATGCCCGAGCTTCGCCATCTGGGTTCCTGCAAAAGTTGCTCTCGAGATGTGCATTTGGTTTATCTTCTGGTGTATTGCCATGTTCATTTGGAGATTGCGAATCCCATGTTTGGCATTCATAGCCATTTTCAGTGGTTGAAATGTCACCAGCATAGTCAGTTTGCATGATGGACAAGGTGCCACAAGTTTGAGATGCAGAAGCAGCTTCTTCGTCTTCTTCTTCAGCTTTTTCGTTTTCGCACTTGGGAACAGAACAGTACTCCCAACGAGGTCCTTCGGGGAAGTTCTGGTTGTAGCACCAGGCGCCACCTTCACAGGACAGGTAGTGGGGAACATGAAAGATTAGTTGTGTTGCTCCGTAAACGAGGAAGATTGAAATAGCTGTTCTGTTTACAACGCTCACCAATTTCTCCATCAGGGTTACGACAGAAGTTGCTCTCAAGATGTGCAGTAGGTTTGTTTTCTGGTGTCTGTTGATGTGCATTGGGGGCCTGAGCATCCCACCTTGAGAAGAGAGAGGAAGCGTGAGTACATTGATCCATGTGGGCGTCAAGAAAAAGCACAGAGAAGTTCTTACCTCTGACAGGGGAGGCCACTGATGGTTTGTGATATGTCACCAATATAATCTTGCTGTAGAAGAGAATGAGTACCACAAGACTCTGAATATGTGACTTCCACCACCTCCTCTGGGCAGCTAGGGACAGGACAGTACTCCCAGCGTGGACCTTCTGGGTCAGCAACCTGAAACAAAATATAGAAGACGATTAATAACCAGCAGTTCTTTTCAGCAATCAACAGCACTGGTAACTTACATAACACCAAGCTCCATCAGGTTCGTTGTCAGGATTTCTGCAATAGTTCTCCTCAAGATTTCCAAATGGTTTTGTCTCAGGTGTATTTCGATGTGTATTTGGCTCTTGTGTGTCCCATCTTGAATGAAAAAGAAGAACACACACTAAGCTTCTGCGCCTCAAAATCTTTGCATGGAATGGACAAACCACAAGAACTACAAACCTTTGACAAGTAAAGCCATTTTTGGTGTATGCTATTTTTCCAGTGTAGTCTGTTTGGCGCATGGACATGGTCCCACATGTATTCTGTAATATCGGGTCACTGGGTTCTTCTCCATCATGCTCACAAGCCGGTACGTCACAGTATGCCCATCGGACTGTATCACTTGTGGTGTAGCACCAAGCCTGAAGAAGAGCACATTAACATCAACATTAGCAAGAAGCATCATGGACAGATGGTTCAAAAACCCAAACCTACCCTTTCGTCTGCACCTGGATTCCTGCAGAGACATGAGCCCGACATAGTATTGTTAGCTGGGGTAGAGAAGCCAGAGACAATCCGGCAAAGAACATACAACGTACCTGCAGTAGTTGTGTGCACCAAGTCCCTTGCCTGGACGTTCCTCTGGTCTGTTGACATGGCCATGGGGCTCATCCGAATCCCATCTTTGCAGGAAGTTTACATCCGTATAATTAAGTGCCGAGAACTGATTGGATCATTTCACAAGAAGAGTTTATGAACACACCTTTGACAAGGAATACCCTGTGCTGTCCAAGAGATGTTCCCTCTACATTGACAACAAAGCATGAACCACAAGAGCAGCATTAGTTGAATTTAATTTGGAACGTGCTTCCAGAGACCCAAGATCCCACATACCTGTAGTCTACTCCAAGGGAGAAGTTCTAGGATGAGCTTCAAGTTAGGAGAAAAGTCAGCAAGCAAATTGGTCACATACCTTGCTGACGGAGAGCCATAGTTCCACACGTAAAAGACCAGGGTGAGTTGACGTCTTGTGCATTCATTTCGAAGCCGCTTTCCGTTTCGGTGATATAGTCAATGTATCCTTCATGGACACAAGCTGGTACCAAACACTTTTCAAAACGCCTGTCAGGATCATTAGTCAAACAAAATGCACGATTTACTTGTATGGCAGCTCCTGATGGGTCCGGATTTCGGCAAGCATTACCATCCAAACCAGCTCCTGGGTAGTTCTCTGGTGTGAAGTCATGCAGATGGGGGAATTGAGAGGACCATGGCTGGCATTCGCGGCCAGACTCGGTGATATTGATGGCACCCCTGTAGTCGCTTTGGCTAATGCTGTAGTTTCCACACTCAAACGCTGTGCAGTTCACACATTCAAATTGCACTTCTTCTTTTTCCTCTATCTCTACTCCACACTCTGGTACATCACAATACTCCCAAATTGTTGACCATGACCCAGGTGGTGTCACCATCGTTCCATTGGGCCCGCGCACCCTTACATCCTTGTAGCACCAAGCACCATTTTTCTTCACGATGAATTCCATTTGGAAGGGGGGAACAGAACAGTACAAGCTTAGTAAAATGATCAACAGGCCAGGCTCAATAAGATGATCCAGCAGTGTTTCGTTCTCACATTATAGTCTGGGTTGCGGCACTCATTGCCTTCAAGACCAGAATTGGGTCTAGTTTTGGATGTCCTGTCATGTGAATTTGGTTCCTGTGCATCCCATCTCTGGCATGGAAAGCCAGCTTATAGATCGGAGAAAGGAGATGGGTAAGATTGAGCACTAAAGAGGAACACCTGGAAGAACTTTCCACAGGTGCAAGAATGACACGGCAGCAAAACGTGTACAACTCACAATGGTAACATTTATGGGCCCACGATAGTCAGTAAAGCGATGTTCCTTGGTTCCACACGTTGTATTCAATTTCAACTCCTCCTCACAATAGGGCACATCACAGAACTTTTGTGCGCGGCATGAACCAGGCAAGATGCAAACAGGTTAGATGCCAAGACAGATTGGGAATCAAAAAATTCCATGGCAGTCGGAGAAAGAAATGCGTACCTGCTCGTTGCTATTTTCATTGGTGAAACACCATGCTCTAGAAAGTAAGCAAACGCCCCATTTAAAGAAAGCAAGCCATCAATCAGATTCAACTTTCCCAAATACAATAATTGCATCTCATCTTTCGTAGCCTACCTCTCCTGATTATTTGGGTTCCTGTAGATTTGTTGGCAGTAACAAGTGAGACTCTGAGGTTGCAACTGTAAAAAGGGAACTCTCAAGCGTCGCCACATACCTGCAATAGTTCTCCTCAAGGCCAGCAGAACCATAATTCTCGATACGGAAATTGTCTGGCCTATCGGGTCGATTGTGTGTTTCACTCCATTGCAAACATGCATAGCCACTTGCGGCTACATTTAAGGTGCCACGGTAGTCTGCTTGACGGTTACTTCGGGTTCCGCACGTGGCTTCAAGCGGTAGCTCTGCCTCTCTGGTGGTGACGACAACAAGTGGCACCAAACTGGCAACAATGAGTACAAAGAGGATTCCCACCACGTACTTGAAGCGCCTGTTATGGATCAAAGCCTGAAATCCTTCCAATGCTGGTTTGGCCTCCACAACCTCTCCAGGCTCTCTCTCATTCACCAATGTTGCAACGAAGAGTTGTGCTGCCGAATCTTCGTCACTCGATTGCCTGGTATTATCGACAGTGCCACTGTTGGGTCGTCCATTGCTGGTGCCTTCTTCCAGCCCAATCATTAACGTAGCATCATCGCTGCTGTTGTTCATTCCTGCAACAGCAACAGCACCAGGTTGTCTCGTAGGGAGCATAATCTCATCTCTGTGAAGCTCTGGTAGGGCAGGAGCAGTTTCTTGTGCGTCACCTAGGACACAACTGTCCTCACTGGAAGCGTTCGGATCGTCCGGTACCACAGTGGCCACATTTTCCGTAAGGGGTGGTGTGCGGACAAACACGGTACCTTTGACTGCCATCAAGGTTGACTCGGCATTCCGCGCCCCCGAGCAGATCCGATTTTGCATGGCAGCGGGGTACGGCATGTTGTCTTCGTCATTCACGACGACGTCTGTAAGGAACAGCGAAGCTTTCGATTCCATCATGGTGCGTTCTGCATTTATTGCGCTGAAGCTAGCTCTGTGTTGCTTCGCAGCAGTGGGTGCAGCACTGTCTTGACTACTGGCGCTTGTTTCATTGGCACTCATTGCATCGGCGTCACTCAACGTCATTTCTGGCTGTGGTCGGAACAGGATGCCTTTTGATTCCAGCAATTCGCGCTCGGCATTCCTTGCTCCCGAATGGACGACGCTCAAGCCGGTTGTAGTCGGCACGGCCTTAGCCCCAGATTTCTCTGGATCCTCTGAAGATGGACTGTCGGCTTTCTCGCCATCATCCTTTACGGGGCCACAATCTTGTCCATTCCTTCCGAGAGCGTCGATCGAAAGAATCTCTTCTTCTTCCTCCTCTCGAGCACCAACTCGGAAGTTTGGTTTGACGTTATCTTTATTCGGTGGGTTCATGGTGGGCTAAAGAATGAATTCCTGAGGTATTGTATTGGCTCCTCCTCAATCAACACAAAACTGTTGCAGGTGGAGCTGTCGTCACTATCGTTCGACGCGATAAGTCTGCCGCTGGAAGTGTCGATCGGAATCTTTTCAGAAGATTGTGGGCTTTTTTGATCAATGGACATAGTTGTTTCACATTTAGTGATTACTGAGAGACCCTCAAACGCACGCGATGTAATACATGTAATACGTACAATGCGTATTCTACGTATTCTCGTATAATACGTATTACACGTATTACACGGTCGCCAGCCAGCCTCCGTGACCGTTCGAATGACCGTTCGCAAAATGGCTTCAACACCAATCTCCACCAATCTCCAATCTCCACCAATCTCCACAACACACACCATGAGATAAACCTCTCTCCTCTTGTTTGTTTGAAGGATACAGAGGTTTCTGTTGTTATTTGAAGATAGTACCATCATTGTGGGTAAGTAGGCAATGTGGTATGGCTTTGTTGAAGCCAAGAAGACTGTTTCTGTGGAAAGATAGAAGGATTTCTCTCCATTCAACTCCTTCTTCATTCTCCTGCCCCCACTCTCTTTATCAGGCTTTGTCAAGCTCACAGGACCATTCTCTTTGCATTCATATACTTCTGAAGGCTCACTGACGAAGCCTGTGGAAGATCTGGCCTTGAATTCTACATTGTGAACCACTTTCCATTGTCAACCACTTTCTGTAGGGACCAGTACTGAACCCATGTAAGTACCTCAGTCAGCGCGCAACACGTGTTATACATGTTACGCGTGTAACACGTGTTATGCATGTAATGTGTATTATATGTATCACCCGTGTTATACGTGTAACAGATGTAACATGTATTATGCATATCACCCGTGTTATACGTATCACCTGTATTATACGTATTACCTGTATTATACGTATTACCTGTATTATACGTATTACCCGTGTGCGATGTCTGCAATGTCAGTATGTGTTGCGGTCAGATTATGGGCAGCCGCCATTTCCTTTTCACGGTTTCTTCTTGCGTCACGTTTCTCGATACTTTGCTGTGACAAGTCGATGTCATGGTAAGGCTTCGGACCCATTGAATCCCCTTTCATTGCAGCATTCTCGACTTCACTTATCGTACTTGTGATTTGCCCAAAATGTGCTTTAGTTTGTAGGTGGTAACCGAAAAATAAGTCCTTTTTTAGGAAGAAAAACTCTACCAGGAAAACCTTCAGCTTTTCTATCAGTTCTCCCCCCAATCTTCCTCTGTGGAGATCCTCGTCTTCGTCAAGGTAATGCATGAGCATCTGCTGAGACAAATCCGCTTCTTCTCTTGTCTGATATCGGGCAAATTTCCATAGCCAAGACACGATCATCTCCCACTCAATCACATCGTCAGTCTCTGTCAATTGTGCAATGATGGATTTGAATTTGGATGATTTGGTAAGATTTCTGTTCAGCTTGTGCCAATTACAAAGCTGAACTACAGCATTTGAGAATGGTTTGCCAACACCGGTCTGTTGTTGGAAATCATGTAACACTTCTCGTCTTCATCATAAGCAGCCACTTCTACTCTCGACAGAGTTTTGGCCGAATGAAGTCGGGGCATGGCATTTCGGTAGAACCACTGGAATATCCACTTTGAAGCACATGGGAACAATGCCCATGTGTGGCTGAAAGACTGCCATCGGCAGCTATCCCAGACTCTATGTGCAATTCCCTCTTTTCGGAGTTTGTTTTGTAGGTGATATCACCAGACTTGAACTCGGGATACATTTGGAACAATCTCTGGGAACTTTCACCCGTCCAGGCAAGTGCAAGCAAAATCATTCCAGAACCTGTGATGGATAGAGCGTCTCTTACTTTGTTCGCAAAGGATTCAGCACTGTCCGATTCATCTGTTAGTGATTCAGGATCAATGTTCTGAGGTGTGGCTCCCCTATGTGATTTCTGATTCGAAGAAGGCCGGAGTCATATGAGGCAAATAGGACAACGAACGATTTTGTTGGGTCCGATTGCAATCGGGCAAGTAGCCTGTCTGCAGCTGTCGCCCCCTGATGCGGTACTTGAGAGATGGTACCGTCTGGCTTCACCAAAGACAAGACAACTCCTTGATGCAAACTCTTCCTTAGAGATTCGATTTGTTTCGAAGTTAGAGATGAGCCTGTCGTTCATAAAGTAAAGTCTTAACAACACTTGGCGAGAGGTGGTTCTTTAGGCATTGTTCCGCTAGTGTAACGGCTTCTGTGCCAAGATGAGTACTTAACACTTTCACTTGTGCCTCTTCTAGTTGTACATGGCCACGATGAAGCTTGTTGCCTGTCTGGAACTTGGGTAGATACCATCGTCTGTGTCCTGGCTATATAGAACATTGAAAGAGAATGGACATTTGACACCCTCCCCCTCAACAGGAAGCTGAGTCTGGGTGGTTTTGTTGCTGTCCTTTTGGGACCTTTGTTTGTAAAAAGACTCCTTGGACAACATATGGTAATGTGATTCCGCCTCTTATCAAATCCCTTGTTTTTGATGCGGAATCCAGCAGTCTTGAAGGAAGTACAAAGTATGCATCAAAACTTCTTTAATATGCGCCGGATCACAGATTGATACATCGAAGGTAGCCAATACACCGTCGATTTCTCCATTCGATAATTATCGAACCCCAGAGTATCCATATGTTTATCTCCTTTGGCGTATCATCAGCTAGTGAGGTTGCTACATTCACAATGATGGAAGCAGGAGTCCATTCTTCATCATGATATTGTATCTAGCAACATGAGAGAGTTCAGATAGGTAAGAGTCCATTTTACTTGATAAGCTGTCAGGTATTATGGCCTGCAACAGTGCATCTTCCTTTCTGCCTCCCAAACACCTGGCAAACACCTTGCTAAGAAAACACCTGGCAAAAAAACTTAGCAAAAATTCGTCGCTGTGTATTATACGTAAAATACGTATAACACATAATACATGTAATACGTCAAATACGTACAACACATAATACATGTAATACGTATAATATTGTTCCACTTGTGTTATCTGTGTTTTATACGTATAACTTGTTTAATACATATTAAAAATGTTATATGTGTAATACGTATAATCTGTAGAATACATAGTGAAAATGTTATACGTATAATACAACCGCGTGCGTTTCAGGGGCTCTCTTACTCGGCATTTTGTCTATTTAAGGCTATTGTATCTGATTACAGAGTTGCCTAAATGTTCTATGCTCCTTTGTAAAAGTGGCTTATGTCTCACAATGTCTACGGATGTCTCACAATGTCTACAAATGTCTCACAATGTCTCCAGATGTCTCACAATGTATCACTTTGTCTGCTTATGTCTACCAATGTCTCACTTTGTCTACACAGTACAGTAAAACAGTACAAAAATGTCTCACTTTGTCTACCAATGTCTCACAATGTCTCACAATGTCTCACTTTGTCTACCAATGTCTCACAATGTATCACTTTGTCTACTAATGTCTCCTAAAGTCGCACAATGTCTACTTTGTCTACTTAAGTCTACTAACTGGTGTGTAGACATTTACATAAAAATCACTTAATCGCCAAAACACTTTCCCAAACAGACAAAATGCCGAGTAACCCTGCATGGATGCTTGGATCTAAAATCTTTCACAGACAGGCTGGGGGGTGGCTCAAACCAACTTACCATTTCCGGCGACACCTTTGACCATCTCTGAGTACAGTTTACCACTTTCAACCGCCTTCTACCGCCTTCTACCGCCTGCAACCGACTGTTTTACCGCCTGCTTTACCACCTTCTTTACCACCTTCGACCGCCTTTTACCACCTCTTACCGCTCTCAACCACCGTAACTCAATCTTTCAGCGATGGTGCGGGAAAACTTGAGATACGTATGGTTGATTTGAGGCACCCCCCAGGACCTTGAGAGCCTTTTGCTTCAAAGAAAAGAAACGTCAACTGTGAGCAACCGGTACACAATTGCAGCTACTACTAAGTAGTACACCTCAATCAGAGTGAACGGGTTACAAGCTAGTAAATCCTTTGAACAGAAACTGCGAACTGACGAACTGACGACTGACGACATGTACCGGTAGATCTACTGGTACGGTACGGTATGGTATGGTACTATGGTACCGGTGCCAATCCAGCTAGCTACATGTATGTATGCTAACCAGATACTAGCACGGGCTCCACAGTCGTACTACAGTGTAGTACCGGTACAGTATAAGAGAGAGCTCATGAGATCATGAGATCAGACACAGTAGTTGTCGATAGACTTCGCAGCCTGCTTTCAGAGTTAACCAAGGATTTAACTTCATCAACCAGCTTCTAATTCATTCGTGGCAAGAGGCAATAAGCGCAGTTTGACGATCGATGATCTGGACAAAAGAGGAGTTCAGTCACATTACATGTACAACACAAAAAGGCACAGGCATGGCAGGGTGGTGGGTGGTCACAGGAGCTACCAGTACGTACCTACAACACGGACGACGGAGATCACATGGACGACACAGAGATTTGCTCCAAACATGCTCGAGAAAGTGATAGCTGCTCGTAATGGCTAGTCTAGCTAGATTACCAGTAGAGTATGCTTCAAGGATCAAGGGTCGAAAGAGCAGGATCGTAGAGGGGGCAGTCGTCACTGACCGGTACCGGTATCAGCATTAGCTCAGCAGCTATCAGCAAGGTCTTATAGCGCTCCATGGATGGCTCATCCTTCGTGGCAAGTGGGTTCCTGTCCGCCCCATGCTAGCATGGGCGTGTGAAGGCAATCAAAGTGCTTGTTCGTTTGTTGCTCAAACCGTGCCGATGCTATGAATGATTCAATCCAATGCATTTCCTTGCTGTCTACTAGGTACAATTGTAAGACGTACCGGTACCGGTAGAGCTACCGGTACCGGTACGGTGTACGTGTATGGTCTCTGTGGCAATGAACTCCGTGCTTCCAGCACGAAAAAGAGAAGATCGAGTCAGAGCCTCATACCGTTAGATGACGCGTGGTTGGTTGGTAAGACGTAATAGAGTTTCGGCTCAGCCAAAACTGCGGCTGTGCAGCTGCACAAGGACAGTTGTGTGTTCTCTTCTCTTTGCCTTCAGAGAACAGTCTTTCCTCCTTTATTACTGAGTGCTATCTTCGTATCAGACTTCGTTCGACGAGGCAACTTCAGTGGCAGGTACCGTACAGTACCAGGTAGCTTCAATGTGGAGATTGTTGCTGTGCATCTTGAGAAATGACTCTTGAGATATCTCGCCATGGACGCGCGTCCCGCTACGGTGGCTCGACTCGACTCTCCATGCAAGGCAACGCGCTGTGGGCAAACTTCACCTTTGATTCGAGAGTCGGCCTTCCAAAATGGTTCGGAAGCCGGGTCGTACGGTGCCCACAAATCTACCGTCGGTTTGGACTGGGGGGGAAGCTTGGTGCTCCCATCTCCCATACATGTAGTACCGCAAAAGGCTTCCATATCTGCTTCAAGACTGCCATGGCATAGCTATGCATAGCGACTACTAGTAGCTAGACCAAACTCGACGCAGCAGTGTTTTCAACAACTCTAACCCTGTTACGTTAGTTCACACAAAAACCTGAAAAAGATCGCTGCTACTTTCAAGGCAGGCCATGTAATGGAAAGCAAACAAGGGAACATTTGATTCGGACGAGTCTCTCTCCATGCTACTTCGCCATGCTTCAGTTATCTCTCCGTCTCTCTCGAGGGGGGTACGATTGGTCGCTACGGGTACACGAATGGAGGCGTCTTTGGCATCTTGGAACTCCACGTCCTTGCGCCGCATCGCGACACCGACCCCACCCCCCCCCTTGCCTGAAAAATAGAACTCGGCACTTTCGACGCAATTCAAAGTTTGACCGTCCTCCAGGCAAATCTACGAAAGAGAAGTTGGAAGAGTTCCGGGCAAACTACAATGAAGACGGCACAAGAAAGCTTCGGCTGGCACCAACTATAGAAGCTGGCCCCAGCGTGTGCATCTCGTGGGAAGAAGGACAGGAACGCCTCAAAAAGATGAGGAAGAAGCTGAGAGAAGACATTGACAAGATGCCAGAGTTGGTGAAACATCGTGTTTCCTTCAATCTGAAGCAAATCATGGAAGGGAGGCCAACAATGTACGAGCTCACTCGGGCAATTGGCCCCACGGCTGCAAAATTCAAAGGCGGTTTGGGTTGGTACAAGCGGATCTTGAAGGCTTTAAAGAGCGACCCAAACTTTTTCAAAACCTTGTACGAGGAAGTCAAGAGGCAACCGATACAGGATGCCATACAGGAAGAACTCGAAAGACTGCACAAAGAAGAAAGATTGGGTTCAAGGATTGATAGGATAGACAAGGTTCTACTCGAAGAAATGACAGAAAGAGCGAAATCAATTCCAAGATGAAAAGCGCGAATCTTGTTTCAGATGGAACATTCGAGGCTACCAGTAAGGCATGGATTGGGCAGGAGTATGCTCCCGACACTACCAGAAGAGTGCTTCTACTGGGGCATTCCAGTAGCGGTTCGGTCAGGAAAGCCGGAGCTCACTGTGCAGGACCTGAAGGTTGGCGACATCGTAGTTGCGGTTATTTCTGAACGACCATCGAACAACGACAGCTGGGAGACTACCCTTGTGGCAAAACGAATCCAGGGGCTTGAAGGCGATGCCGCAACTTTCAGAGGAGAGCAAGTCAAGATCCCTTCTGAGCCCTGCTGACTAGTTGGCGACAACACAGAAATATCATATGATTGATCATTCTCGCAACTATGGTGCCGTTCCTCTCTCCAACATTCGATTCAAATTTGACAGGCTTGCAGATGAGGAGACGTTGGACAAAGAGGAGTTGTCTGGATTTTGAGGAGATTTTACATGTACTAACTATTACTGAGTACCCGCTATCTGTATCGGTATGTACTCTGAGTATGGCGGAGGTGCTGGATCTCGCTCGGGTGGATTTCATAAAACATGATACCGATACGGTAACTTGCACTTCAAGTTAAACATGTACATGCAGCAAATCACTACCAGGTACATGTAGAATCGAATCTTTGTTCAGATCTTTCTCACCAACCCACCTACGGTATGGGAATGTTCCTCCCTCCAACACAGGCTTAATCTAGCAACTAGTAGGTAGATGCCACAATCAAAGCAAGGGTAGAGTGAGAAAGAGGAGATGTAGAGTATTCATTTGTTGTCTATCTATGGATGGTTCTTGATATATGGGCAAGTCAAGTCGTCAGGGTGACGGAGGCCAAAAATACCCAGTGACACTGGTTGTGCAGTTACCACGGCAATCGGTTAAGACAGTTGTGGTATTTGTGATTTGGACAGATCCATCAGGTCCAACCAAAACATCCACTATCAATTGAGAGAAAGCATCATTGCCAAAGGAAAAGAGCACTGTTTCATTGGCTGCAGTCAGCGTAATCCAACCTGGGTAACTACCGGTACCTGTAACCAAATCGCCAGAATCGAATGAAGAGTCATCAGAAAGGCCATCGCCCATTCCATCGGATACAACAAGCTGATGCACTGTGTTTGGAATAGCATCAAGAATGAAGGAGTACAGGAAACGCCCGAGTACAGTTCTAAAATTCCCACTCCATGTTTCCAGTTGGTTCCAAACTCCAGTCACACTTGTTGCCTTCTGCCAACTCCAAGAAATGTGAACGGGTTGCATGTCAGTTTGTATGTTGAGCACAATGTTGTTGGCGCATCTTTCAAAACACCTGGGTGGAAACCTTCCAGGCCAGTCTGGGATTCCCTGCAGGTTCACACAGGTCGACACAGGCGAAGAATCATTTGTGGAACAATAATCGCACCACAGAAATGAACAAAGGTGTTCTGGAACAATCCCTGAGAAGTCATTCCCCTCAAGCCTGAGTTCAAAAAACCCGGTGGAATTCAGCTCCTGGGGAAGTGTTCCTGTCAGGGAGTTGTTTTGAAGCCATAAGGAGCTCAACGATGGCAGGGAGCCAACCTCACTCGGAAGCGTTCCAGTCATAAGATTGCTGGAAAGCTCAAGCCTCTCCAGTGATGTTAACAGTCCAATGACACTTGGTAAGGATCCACCAAGGGAGTTTCCAGAACCATGAAAAGTCAACAAATTGGTCAGCAACCAGAAATTTGCAGGAATCTGACCTGTCAATTCATTTTCCTGAAAAAATAGTAATTGCAAAGACAACAGCTGTCCCAGCTCTGTAGGCAGCTGTCCTGTGAGCTGATTCCCCCATATCCAAATACCGCCTTTTCCAGTAGCAAACTCTCGCATAGATGATAACAATCCAAGCTCTGATGGGATCTTCCCTTTGAACTGATTTTGGCATAGCCCAAGGTTTTTCAGAAAGCTGAGCTGTCCCAACTCTGTTGCAATTTGACCTGTCAAACCATTACCATCCAATTTGAGAACTTTTAAAGAGGACAACAGCCAAATTTCAGTTGGGATTTGGCCAGTATGCAGATTGTAACGAAGAAAGATTTCTGTCAGAGCTGTCAGTAATCCCAGCTCAGTAGGAATCTGACCTGACAATTCAGTAAACCCCAAATCAATTCGGTCTAAAGCAGTCATTTGCCCGAGTTCTGTTGGAATCTGGCCTGTGAACTGATTGGAATTCAATCGAAGCATAGTCAAAGCATCCAGCATAGCAAGCTCTGTCGCAATTGTGCCAGTGAGCTGATTTGCCGCCAACCTCAAAGAAGTTAAGGAAGACATTTCGTAGAATGCAGTAGGAATGCTGCCTTTGAGCCGATCATTGAAAAATTCCAAAGAAGTTAAGGCAGACATTTCGTAGAATGCAGTTGGTAGCAAATCAGACAATGCCATTGCAATATCAACATTATGCAAAGCAAAGTGGGACAGGGAAGTCAAGAGTTCCATCTCGGGTGGAACCACAGGTGTCAACCCCGATGGAAGTTGGAGGCCTGATAGCCAAAGAGAGGTGAATTGCCCATGGCCATCACAGGAGTCAACTTTTAAGGAGTCTGGTGTTGGAAAGTAGTATCCTTGGAAGAAAGTCCCAAATCCACTGGAGAACCACTCACACTCCCCCTTTCTTTCATCCATCCACCGCT
Organism: Seminavis robusta; assembly: GCA_903772945.1. Lineage (NCBI taxonomy): Eukaryota > Bacillariophyta > Bacillariophyceae > Naviculales > Naviculaceae > Seminavis > Seminavis robusta. The sequence continues at coordinate 26,112 of CAICTM010000745.1, forward strand.
CCTTTATGAGAGGGTTCCAATTTTCTCCCTCGAAAGCATAAAAGAACGTAGCAAGAGCAAAGAGTTGCATTTTCCTCCACTCTGGAAGAAATGTGACATTTTGATGATTGGCAAGCCAATTCCATGCTTTCCATTGGGGGGCTTTACTTCCATCATTGATGCTGGCCAAGGTGTACTCTGGTAGGTTATCCAAAAGCCAATCAAAAACACCTGTGGGGGCAGACGATGGCACTTCGGAAGGTTCCATAGAACCATAGGAAGTGGGTGTCTCTGTGGAAATGACAACCTCTGGCTCCTTTTGTTTTTGGGTTCCAACCACAAACCCGACAATAATGCCCGCAAGCAGTAGCAACCAAATCAGTGCGGCAATTCCAATTTGCTTTTGACTCTTCCGTTCTTGTTGCCGACGCTGAGCAGCTTCCAGATCGAATGGATTGGCATGCATCAAGTTGCCAGTGTCATCATATTCTACAAGATTTGCTTGTGCCAGTTGCGCACCACTAGTACAGGTACTATGAGCTATGCGGGGCATTTGCATGGGTGTAGAATTGTCCATCCCAGCACGGACCAGGTCATAATTCAGAGTTGTTGTGCGTTGCAAATCTTCTCCCAGTGCCCCCATGTATGCTCCAGGAAGAGTTACCTGCTGTCGCCGTCTCACATCCCTCCGCAATTCTAAGGGCTCCGCCACTGTGGACGCTGATACCATGGCTGTCTCACAGTCAAATGGTGCAGGAATCTCCTCTTGTTTGCCGGGTGAGAAGGTCTCCTTTAAAATGCCATCTTCCTCTAAAGTGGAGTCTACTGTTTCTGGTTTTGCCACAACATTGTCAGTTGCCGTTGGTTTGGAAATAGTGTTGGCGTTATCAAGAATCTCCATCTTGGACTCCTTGTTGCTGTCATGAGGAACGCCCGCCGTCTCCTGTTGTGGTTCTTTTGCCATTGCCTTGGCCTCTGCTTGTGTCTCATTCTCATGATCTTCTACTAGATCCTTTTTCATCCTGCCTGTTGCTGCCTCTCTACGTGGTGCCAGTTGGCCTTGTGGTTGGAATATGTCAGACTGCTGAGGTAACTGCGGAGGCTCTGGATAAAGGTGGGTTTCTACCTACTAGTAGCCAGCCAGCAGGTTACTACTGGTGAAGCTGGCTGACGACGACGACGCGTCGACAATGGAGTGGTTTTGTAGCATCGCTGTTTTGGTTCAAGTAAAGACGGACTAAAGGGAAATCACTCGTATTGCCTTCTTGGTTAATTCTTTTGAGGTTGCGATGGGTGGAGTGGACTATGGGTGAGAATTGAATCGGGTTTACTATGGATTAGAGAGAGCTAAGAGGAGGACGGAGACAGAGGTCAAGGGGGGCACGACGCAGGAACGCAAGGCAGGCAATCAAGGGCGCAAGCAGGGCACTATGGGTGAGAATGGGTTGCAGCGGATCCCCTTCTCAAGTACGACGGGTAAAACTACTACAGTATTATTAGTAGTATGTTTTCGCTCGTGCAGCCTTCTCATACCGAGGCCTTCTCATGTACGCTTTCTAAGAGTTTGTGTGGCAATGATGTTATTTTTTGAACCGTCATAAGAGTAGACTTTACAGTAGAAGCAAACAAAGCTATCGTGGCCTGAAAAGGGGGCGATGGGGCCATTCGATTCAACTTGAAGGTTGCGAAGAGCAAGTGACACTGGCTATCTAGCTACTCTGTACTCCGAGTTGATATCTACCGGTAGCTAGATAGCTACTGTAGTGTCAGATAAGACCAAATAATAATCAAAGCCAGGCACACACGGCCTGGGCCAGAGCCAGTCGGCCAGAACCAAGGACAGATAGATCATACTACATGTAGATTGGAATCCTTCAAACCTTTCTCACCAACTTTGGAATGATCATGTCATCTAAATTCCACAAGCGTTTTGACTACTAGGACCTAAAAGAGGACTGGTTTGTCTTGCTTCTTTTTCGAGACACACCAGCAAGATCTGCTGGCGCCATGCCATTCAACATGCCGCAAGAGATCTCGTAGACTGTTTAACAATTTCTACTATTTGTTGCAAGTGACGCTGGCTGTGGTGGTATTCTTTCGACCAGCTCCCTCACTGCAATTTCTAACCATGGACATGCAACGATACAACCCAATCTGTACCGGTACTATCTGGCTAGAGGTAGATCTGAACTGTTCCCGCGCAGCTGCCTCGGCATACGGGGCACCGACGATCTCGCCGCATGACTTTGGGGGAGCATTCCCGACAGGCACAGAGATGTCCGCAAGGAACGAACGCATGAGACCTTGCTTCGTCTCCACAAATGACACACGCCCCGAATGGACCATGCGTCTTGTCCGATCTTGACGAGGTTGGTTCTTCGATAGTGGCGGTTATTCCAAATGATTCTGCGGCCGTGGTGCTTTCGACTGTTCCAGTTTGTTCGTACATTTGTTGACTAAACTCCAAACCTCGTAGTTTGTTGTTGAATGCTATATCGGAGCGTGCGATATACGGGATTTCACAGTGCATCGTTTCCAGCTGACGAACATCGGCCTCCCAACCGGGATACGTCAAGCCTTTTACAACAATGGCATCGAGTGCCACCAAACGAGGATGCGAGCGATCCTTTTCGTGAAGCTTTTGTTTCACCTTTAGTTTTCGCAGCGCCTTGGGAAAGTCGACCGAATAGTCTCGTTCTTTGTGAGCATCCAGGGCATCCCGAAAATCAATTTCCCATCCATGGTATGTCAGCGTTCGTTTCACATCTTGCAGCTTGCTCAGATTGGGGTGCGTGTTGGTGTTCTTGTCAAACAGTCCCATTGTTGTGACTGGAGGGTTCGGTTGATCTCGTTGAGTAAGACGATGACAAGAGGCAAGCTAAAATGCAACCACAAAGAGGAAAGTGCTGGATGACAATGTATTGTGGCCATTGGATCTCGAGCATGAAAGCGGAGACCAATGCTGAACGTTTTTGTCATGGGAGGCGAAATTTGTGGAGTGGTTTCGGGAGCTGGACGGGAGTGAAAATTGGTCCGCAAGAATGCAATAATTTTATTCAGGACGCACAATGGATCTGGATTATAGCAATGACGTGTTCGCGGAGAGTTGACATCAAAGATACCGAATCTTGATTTTGCTTTCGCGATGATCCGATCCCACCTTCGAAGGCTTTGTCGATGGTCTTTTCCTTTCCACGGAGTGTCGTTGGAGCTCAGTCTTCCCGCTACAGCGCACTTATCTTCTATTACCCGACTCTGAAACAAAACTGAAATTAATAAGAATGCGTCTGTCTATCCCTCTTTTGACCCTCTTCTTGGGTAGCTCTTGTGCGTTCACAGTAGGACCTGCTTCCATTGCTCGGCATGTGGCGGCCCCTACCGGTACTAGCCGCACTGTTTCTTTAAAGGCGGAAGAGAAGAACGAACAAGAAGCAGAATCTGCCATTAATGCCGAATTCGATGCGTTATCCGCCGAACAAAAGGAGGAGGCGGTGGGAAACCTGGTGGCCGATGACGAATGGCAAGGGTTGTCCATGGAACTGTCCGAATTGGTCCGTGTATCTATTGTGGAAGACATGAAAAAGAATACCCGTGACTTTCTCGGCAAGGACGAATACAAAATGGGAGACATTAGCAAGGAAATTGACACCCGTGTCAAGGATGAAGTGGCCAAGTTTCGAGGAAAGGATGGTAAGTTGCATTTTCATGTATATCTCCCCATGAACAAAGAGTATCCAGACATTTGTTCAGCTAACTATATGTTATACCAATATTACCTTCTCTTGCATCGCAGAATACGAGCTTGGTGATTTTGTCTTGGCCATGGATGAAGTGAGCAAATCAATGACGGAAGAACTCACAGGAAAAGGTACAGTACAGTTAGTTGTTCCACTGGAGATTTTTGCCAGGAGATGGTCTTGTGTGAAACGAAACGATACTCACGTATTGGATTTATATATTTCTTCTTTCAAATCATTATAGATTACGAACCCGGTGATTTGTCCATTGAACTGGACCGTCGTGTCAAGGAAGCAGTGACAGAGTTTGCCGGAAAGGAACCAGGAACCTATGAATTTGGTGATTTGAGCGCCGAAATGGACCGACGAATCAAAGAACGTGTGGCAGATTTTACGGGCAAACCATATGAATTTGGGGACGTTTCGAGAGAGGTTGAGACGAGACGACAGGAATGGGTCAAACAGCATTTGGGTGAAGAAGCAGCTGAGAACTACGTTTTCGGTGACATAACCAAAAAGGCGGTGTCCAATTTTACCGGCAAGGACGATTATCAGTTTGGTGATATTAGTAAGAAGCTTTTCGGAGACATGTTCGGCAAACGAAAAAAGGGAGGAAGTAGCTAAGACTACTCGTACTGTGTCAAAGACAAAACAACAATCCACAACGACAACTGGCGACAATATACGATACACGCCAACATGATGTGAGAGGGCAGACACAAGATGGATCTACCTCTGTACTGCTCAGAAAAGATGATACATGTAGGTGTCGATGTAGGAAAGAGTAGAGCAAGCTACTTACTTTTAGTAATCCTTTCGCTCCTTGTAGAACTTTTGCAGGCTTTCCCCGGCAAACCTGGACGTAATCAGACCTTCTTGGACAGCAGCACCAATCTTGTTGTAGAATGTCAAGGCGGGAGTGTTCCAATCCAGGGCTTGCCACACGGCTCGTACACAGTCTGTAGATTGGGCAATGTCTTGTAGGGTTTGCATGACCATCGTCCCACCCCCTTTTCCACGGTACGGTTCCTCCATGTACAAGTCTTCCAAATACAAAAAGCGACCTTGACCAAAGGAGTGGCCAAAATAGGTAAATGCCATGCCACACACATATGGCGGCGATGATGAATGATCTTCCAAGAGCAGACAATGAAAGAGTGGGGATTGTTGTCCAAACCCGTCGCGACGATAGTGTTCTTTGGTGACGTGAACACTTTCCGGTTCCTTTTCGAATTCTGCCAATCCCTGGACCAGTCGTTCAATGTGATCCAAGTCGTCTACCGTAGACAAACGGATGTGCAGGTCACTACTGTTGGATTGTTGTTTCTCACGCAGGCACTGATTGATGGCATTTCGATCCGACTCGGCTGTCCAAGAAGCAGCGTGGTTCAGCTTATTGTAGGTTGTTGTGTCATAATTCCAATAGAGAGTGAGCCATCCATCCAGGACTTCTGGTTGAGTATCACTGGGGTATTTTGGACAGGGAGCAAAATGCTGGATCAAAGAATGCCAACAAAATCCAGAAGCAAACAAGAAATGAGAAATTTGCAACAGTCAGAAACGATACTGCACCTACCGTAGCACACCAAATCTGCTTGGACATGCTTGCTTGCTTACCTGCCAAGTATATCGAGCACATCCCAATCGGAGCGCTATATCCGCCAGTGTAAACTGCAGTGACCATTCCAAGGCTTGACGATCCGAGCTGTCTTTTAGCAGAAACAGTTTGTCCAGGTATAGCACGGTGGCATCCCATGTCGAGTATGCCATGTAGAAGGTGGCAAAGCCGACGACAGTGGCATCCTTGATAACGACGAGTCCATAAAAATTGGGGACACCCTCCAAACGACAGGCTTCTGGAATCACGTTCATCTTGGGCTTGTCACTAGAAGAATCACCGTGACGAGGTTGGATTGCCTTGTCACTGGACGACAGGAGGTCTAGCATTGATGGGATATCGTTGGTTTCGGCTGGACGCAAAACTATCCCCTTGGGGGGTTTCCCTAGAGTTGCCTCACAGGCATTCTTGATGGCTGCTTCCACATTGCTCATTATCACGATGCAATACTTCTCTCTAAGTAAGACTGTTATTAGTGACAGCTAGTAGAGGATTGTCACGGTGGCTCCTCGTTGCATCATTTATTTGTGTCAGTGGATGGCATGCTTGCCCCTCAAGCCAAGACTCTCTTACAACGCCTTGCTTCTGCTACTGCCTCCAAAACTCAATTTTCCTACTCTCAAATGATGTTCTTCATGCAGACCCGTATCTCAATTGCCCTTGTGAAAGCTACCCATTTATGTCTCCGTGGATCCCGCAAAGCCAAACCCTTTGCCCCCCGTAATGGACCTCAATTTCTTGCCCCTGATCCCTCAGAACCTAGTCCTGAATTTCGACTGTTCTTTGCTTAAGCCTGGCCCCGGCTGGCTTCCGTAGATAATTTCCCTACTCTAAACCCCTTCTTCTTTGTGTTGATGTAGGTGTCACTGATTTGGACTGTGCCTCTTACTGCAACAAAGATCCCGTCAAAGTTTTAACCCAACAAGAACGCGACAAAATTTCCAAATATAAAGATGCGTGCGAGTCCAATCGCGCTTCCTTCCACCCCTTTGTTGTTTCAGTGGATGGCATGCTTGCCCCTCAAGCCAAGACTCTCTTACAACGCCTTGCTTCTGCTACTGCCTCCAAAACTCAATTTTCCTACTCTCAAATGATGTTCTTCATGCAGACCCGTATCTCAATTGCCCTTGTGAAAGCTACCCATTTATGTCTCCGTGGATCCCGCAAAGCCAAACCCTTTGCCCCCCGTAATGGTCCTCAATTTCTTGCCCCTGATCCCACAGAACCTAGTCCTGAATTTCGACTGTTCTTTGCTTAAGCCTGGCCCCGGCTGGCTTCCGTAGATAATTTCCCTACTCTAAAACCCCCCTTATATTTATTTGTGTTCATGCTTCGGAGAAAGCTTGAAGAAGCTTTCATGCGAGGATCCTTGGATTTTAGATTTTACATGGATCCAAACGAAAATCCATGTTGCGCGCAGGGCAGCAAGTTGCGGCAACGCCATCTCGATTTCCTTTTTCGTGTTCCTACCCGAACACCCGAACCATGGGCCATTCTTCTTCAGAGCCAAAGTCAATTGGCGCGAGCTTGCTGACTTCTAAGCTATCTTTCATTCCCTCTGCTGTCTGAGGCAAACCCGGTATCACTCTTGGCCACCCAGCCTTGGCTCCAATTGACTCAGCTAAGTTTTTAAATTCATCCATGCTCCTACTCCCTGCAGGCCCGAGGCGATCTTCTGTTTCCGTCTAAGATGCCTTGATGTTGAAGTCCCCTGGTCGTTGTGATCAAGGTGCCACTGCTGTGAAGGCCATTTCCCAGTGTGAGAAGGTGAAGAAGACAAAGTATCTGATTCAGTTACACTGCCCAATGCTGGCACTTCACCGCCTTTTGTTGTTTCTGACAGCCTCTTTCCTCCTGCTGAAGCTGCCACGGTTCTCCAATGGCTCTCCCAGCTTTTGGCAAAAAAAGTGGTCCAAACCCTACTCTGTGGTTCCCTCCTATGTTTCCACTCCACTGAGCATTGCCCTGGCTCGAGCAGCTATGATGTGCACCGTCCGTGGTTCTCATGTTCCTGGCTGCTACCGGTACTACCATAAGCTCCCGGCATTGGGACAAATGTGGCGCTCTTGATCTCTACAACTAGTCTTTGTCCTTTGATACGTTCTCATTTCCCATACCTCATTCATTGGCACCAATTCCTCCTTTGGTTGGTCTCCTCTCGTGGCTGTCCAGCTCGCCCCCTTGCACCTTGCCCTCTTCCTCAGGGGTCGAGTCCATTCCCCCATAGTCTCATTTGTAACTATCGAAGGGGAAAATGCCATTCCTACGAAAGCAAGTTTGTTGATAAGGAGGTCCAGTGATTAACAGGTATGAAACCGATTGAGAACTAGATAGCTAGCTACTATTCTGTCTCCTCATTGGTTATCCCCAGCCTGAGGTTGACAGGCAGTTTTAAACAAGCCGCCACGCTCATCAACTGTGCCGTAGCTACAAGAACACCTGGATCGCCTCGGTGACACTCCCCCGACACACTGGACACTTCATGTTTCTCTTAATCACTTGCCCCGCACAATTCTTGCATGCGCACAAGTGGCCACATGGAACGAAAACATGATTCTTGTCTGTGTCGCCGCATATGGTGCATCGACCGAGTTTCCTGGAGCGAGCGCCAGAAGTGCTCGTAGCATTCGAGGAAACGGACCGGGGCGCGTTGCGAGTTCCCCGGGACCTGTCTGCTTCAGCGGCACGACGTGCCCGTCTCACTCGTCCCTGATCGTTGACGTTACTGCGGTTGCGAGATTGTTCGATGGGGGCATCTCGGCTGCGTGGCTCCTCACTGCCCATGGACCGGATTCCTGAGTGATCGCTTGTCGCCTTTCGACTGTTTTGATGTTGGTTGGCACTTCCCTTACTACTACTGCCCCTGAGCCGCGACGAGAATTGGTGCGGAGGCGTTTCAGGCATGGGGACCACTGGTCGGATACTGAGTGGTGTTTGTGGAATGTATGGATTCGGCGACCCGGCCCAAACTGCTCTGGAACTGGATGCCGAAACCATGGATCTATTACCAGATCGTTCAGACCGTTCTTCCTGCCAAACCGCCCTGGTGCTGGATTGCGAAGCTGTATCTTCTGGGAAGACGGCACGGGAGCTAGACGGTGTAGCAAGCGAAAAAGCTTTCGAACCATTGGAGCGTTCCTCCTCGTCCAGAGGCAGTTGTGGGGCTGAGTAGATTCCCTGTGAGCGGTTCACAACATTGCGTTGATATGTGGACGATTTACCCCTCTGTGTGTAGCTCTTTGAGAATGGGTATCGTACTGAGCTTGGTAGTGCCGAAACCCGATCGACATCTTCACTCGTTGATTCTTCGTCATCTTGGATGGGCTCTTCCTCGGTTGGTTCTTCAACGTCCTGGATAGGTTCCAAATCAATGTAAGAGCTCAGCCTACTTGGCCAGGCTGTTTGTGGTTGTTTTTGGCATGACGCCAAGGGTGCAGATTGATGATAGTAGTAGTCGTCATCAACGTCGTCGTCTTTGTCGTTGGAAAAGCCCAGAGGATCCGATTTTGCTTCCTGGCCATAGTAGTCTCTTGTTGGCTGGTCCCGAACCGCCACCTGTTCGTCACAGTCAACGCGTTGGCGTGTATATTTATAGCCTCCAGTGCTATCACAGTCCACGCCGCCCCGGCCACTGCTATTCTTCGTACTGCCACTATTGCTGAAGGCGTTCGTTTTGTCGCATTCTGGTGGGTCCGGGCGCGGATTGGTTGGGTCGAACCGTGTACGCGAAGCGGTTGCGTTGGCTACTAGGTGACCCGAAGCGGCATCTGCATCGACAACTACGGCATAGGGAGTTCGTGGGGATAATGGCGTATGCTGACGTTCTGTCCTCTCCTCTTCTACCGACGAATCTTCCGAGTCGGAACCGGTCTCATGTTGGTCGCTTTCGATAGGGTCCGCTGGGCGACGCATTGGTTTGTTCTTGTTGCCAAGCAGAACAGCATACGGCTTTTTGACAGGCGTAACATACGTGGAGATCTCTTCGGTTTGGTCCGTCGAGGAAGTTTGACCAAGTCTGTGTGCCCTTAGCTTAGTGGAACGAATGTAGATTTGTTGCCTTCGTCTCAGTCCATCCAGCTTGCTCTGAAACAACGAATCCCCCGGAAGAAAGAACGCTTCTTCAAAGTGAAACTTTTCCAGTGCCCGTATATCTGCCTTCCATCCAGGATACGACAGCTTGAGATTGTCAATTTCGGCAAGTCGGTAGTGACTTCTATCGTTTTCGAATCGTAGCTGTTTGACTTGTATCTTGCGCAAAATCTCCAGGAAATCGCAGTTGGGGTTGCTGTTGTGGGCTTCCTCGGCCCTTTGGGCGTCTTCGTTCCAACCTGGATAGGACAGCTTGAGCGCATCCAATGACACCAAGTTGGGGTGCGAACGATGAATGGATCGCATCGATTTTTGCTCGTCGTGTGCTCGTTGCTTTACCTTGAGCCGCCGAATGGCCGCGTCAAAGCTAAGAGACAAGTTGGAGCTCCCTAGGTGAACTGCCTCTGCTTCTCGTTTATCCCGCTCAAATCCCGGGTACGTCAACGTCAACGCGTCCAATGCTTGAAGATTGGGATGTGACCTATCCTCCCCCATTACGGATCCTGCTGCTTCTGTCATGTTCATAGAAACAACAAGCAATGCGATACTCTACTCTATAGCTTGCCCCTTGCTGCTGCTGCTGCTGTGTTGGTGGCGGTCCTGTTCGGTGGTGGTACAGTACTTGTACAATATCAAATGACAACTTTTTAATGAGGTGATGATGATACAGTATGCGTTACGCCGCAAGGCAACCCGCTCCATGTTGACATTGCCGATAATGGATGGATGGGAGGAACGTTGGAAGTTGCAAACTGCGTGCGCCATGCCCGTTATGGTTTTGGTGAATAGAACAAGGCAATGCCAGATACGAGAAGTCACACATGCATCAACGGACGATTTGGGACATCTGCTCATGATAATGTTGCTATGGAGGGCAGGCACTTCCTCTGAAGTTCAAAGTGCGCCATGAGCACAAGTACTGCACGACGACAGCATGGAACAGATCACTTGACTTGATACTGACGGATTTCTGAGTAAAGCTTCCATGCTAGCTAGCTAGAGGTACCAGGTACTAGTAGTGAGAATCCAATCAGCGCCTCATGGAATCGAATCGAATGTTGAATCTTCAATCGAATGATTCAATTGAATGATGAGCCGAATAGGAACAGCCCAATAAGCGAGAATTGGCGCTCACCGAAACAACAAATTGCTGGGATTCACTACTTAAGGAGGTACCACCAGGTCTGCACGTCAGCGGGAGGTAACCCGGAAAACTCTCGTGTTATTTCAGACTTTATCGAGCCTATTCTATCCACCGACAATGATCCGATGCCGTTAGCTCCATGCCGCTGCAGTTAGACTCACCGGCCATGTAGAGACCCATGCAGTGAATGTGTGTGTTCGCAATAGCCATGGCTGTTAACTTGTGTCGGGGTAGAGAGTTGCTGGTGCTTTATACGTGTAGAACAGAGTGTGTTAGTTTGGGGTATCGAAAAAAGTCTGTTAACTCTGCACCATGTCACTCACACGTTACACCCCTCGGCAACTCTCCACCCCAACGGTGTCCTGTAGAGCACAGGCACACCTTCCATCCGCTATGTCCATACCCTCCTTGGTTCACCGGAAGGGCATGATCGAGCACCACAACGTACATCATTGTCTGTTGTTGAAAAAGGCAGTTTGTTGTTGTCATGGAGTCTGGATCATCGCGACAAGCACCAAGAAACAGAGCCAGCCGGATAGGAATCTGCATTTCCCATGTTGTTGACAAGCCATTTGTTGGTACTCATTCCACGGCGAAATCCATCGTAGAATAAAAGCGAGATAATGAAACGTCCATTTCATTGAAAACCATGCCGGTAACATCCATGGTTGTAGTTGAGTATGCTGGAGAGCCATCTCCAGACTTTGTTGCCAGCTTGGCTTTCAGTCATCAGAAGACGCCAGCATTCAGGAAGTTGGAGGATGGCACATTTGAGAGGTCTCGAGAGTGGCTCGATTCTGTTGACAACAACAAGAGAGATGATGAGGATTCCACTATCTTCTTCTCGGAACAGCTTCTGGTTGTTGCTACTTTCAATATCCAACGTACCTTTGGGCATCTGCCTGCTGACCTTGTTTGCTTTGTTCTCGCTGATGGTAGCAACAGTCTCATGTATGCATTTAAGTCTAGTCACGACGTTTTGGGGCACGGGTCTGTCCGTCGTCGGTCAAAATGTGAGGAACCTCGAAAATTCTTTTATGCGCGGAACGTCTTCGTAACATATAGAGCTATCCAGCGATGTATTGATCATACCCAGATTCGGTCTAGTTACTGAGTAATACCTAACCGACAGATATAAGTCTGTCGGTGCGATGAGAGGAGGTCGTGCGGCATTGGCCGACTCCCACGCCATTCCCACACTTTCGATCGAAAAGAAAACGAAATCCACTACCACCGAGGAACCAAAGATGGCCAAACTGACTCTATTTCGACACCATGGCAGGCCTCTCTACCCCTGCAAACACCGGCGACAACTCTAGTGATGACCTGCAACCAAGCCCCGTGAGGAAGATCCATGCGAGGGAGCTTCGAGAGAAGATTTTGCGAGGAACAAGATGCCAAAATCCGCCCAACGTGGAAGCACTCCAACAAGAGATCCGAGACTGGTTGACAGCATACCGCCTCCTAGATTGTTGTGTTGCAGTGAAGAATTCATTCAGGACCAAGGCTTGCTGTTGCAATGGAGATCTTCCAGACGCCGGCTCCCTGGAGTTTGACTCAATTTGTCGCTTTCTGTGGACTTTCGCCTTGATGACAAAGGAGCGACAAACCTCTTTTGTTGTTGAATGGATCCGATATCAGCGCAAGTACTTCCGCTGCAGATGGGTCCTCACCCAAGAAGAGCAGATCAGATGCTGGATTGTCCCAGGAACACCCTACCAAGCATGCTGTCGCGACACCTTGATGAGACTCCTTGGTTTTGGATACAAGCGCTGGATGGGCTGTGTTCATGTAGCAGAGGGCAAGACCACAGGCACCCATGGTGGGTTGGGCAACAAGAATCACTCCAAGGTGGCAATGAATGAGTCCTTAGAAGATTTCTTCCAGGAAATGAAAGCACTGGCTTGTCCAAGAGCCACTTTGTTGGTTCGTCAGCTTGTCGGAGATAGAGTTGAACTTACTGCAAGGGATGAGGATGACGAAAAACTGGAATTGCCTTCTGCAACCACGAAGCGTTCCTTGTACGGAAGGTACCTTCGCGATCGAGGCTACAAATACCTTGTAAACGTCAGAGGATGCGTCTCCTACAACCAGCCAATCCCTGAGATGGAACAGCAGACAGTCTGCAGCTGGTCCAAGTTCCACGCTTTCTGGAAAAAGAATTATCCCAAGTTGGTGATTGCCGGTCAGCGAGAGGATGTATGCAACGAATGCTACACCTACATCAACAGACACAAGTTCATGGTGGAACGCATGAAGAAGAATGAAGCTAGGAAGGAGGCAATTGACCAATTGAATTTGTCCGGTGACACTGAAGAAGACGAAGACGATCCGGCTACAGAAGTAGCAATGGAAGTTGAGCAAGAAGGAGAAGAGAATGCCGTGGAAGAACAGCCTACCCAACCAGCGAAGAAGAAACTGACCGAGGAGGAGAAGCGAGAAGAAGAGAAGAAGAAGCTGATGGAAGAACAAGAGGAGATGTTGCTTCAAGCTGCCAAGCATGTGCAAGACGCACAGATCCAACGTGAGTTCTTCCAACAGGAGAAAGCTATCAGTCGCCTCACCAAAGACAAACCACCAAGCGAGCGACACTTGTGCTTTGTTGCTGACTATGCTCAAAACATGGGCATTCCTCACTTTGGGTCAGAACAACCAGGAGAGACCTACTACTACTCTCCGCTGAATACGTTTTGCTTTGGTGTTGTTGATTGTGCGAATGACCACCTACACGGCTACATCTACACCGAAGACACTGCGAAGAAGGGTGGAAACAACGTGGCATCGATGTTGTGGTTGCATCTCAAGCGTCTTGGTGTTTTAGATACCAAAGAGCCCTTCAAGGAGATTACGTTTGTCTTTGACAACTGCCCTGGCCAGAACAAGAATCGAATGGTTATCCGAATGATGTTCTTCCTTATTAAGCTTGGAGTGGCCAAGCTTGTCAGGGCAAACTTCCTTATTCGAGGCCACACAAAGAATGACTGTGATCGACTCTTCAATCTAATGAAACAGCGATACAGGAAGGTACGTTGACCATTGTGCTTCTTCACTCGAAAACCTGAAACTGTAAACGTCTTACTCACTACCTCTTCAACAGGCGAACGTCTACACTCCCGAGGATCTAATGCTTGCTTTGAAGCATCCTTCGGTGACTCCAGTGTGGTGTGGAAGAGATGTGGCGAATGTCTTCTACGACTGGGACAAGCTCGAACAGAAGCTCTTGTACGTCCCGGATCATGTTACGTCTCACCATGTCTTTACCTTCGACGCTACAGTGGATAATGGGAACTTCCTCATCACCCAGTACACGCAGGAGTCTTATCGAGTGTACACCTGCTTGTTGAAGAAGATGTTGTGGAAGAAGATTCACGCAAAGAACAAGCAATCTGACGACGACTCTGTTGAGGCTTGGAAGTCTAAGCTACAGGAGCTGGAACCTATTCCTCCTACCGGCATCAGAGATATCAAATGGATTGAGCTGTACGACAAGTGGCGTCCTCTTGTTCCATATGACAAGAGGCAACAACTGCCATACTTCAAGGAAGACCCAGGCAACGACCGTCGCGAAAAGGTGAAGCAAAACACGAAAGATGCAAAGGAAACCAGAAAGAAAAGGACCACAACAAAGAACAAAGATGTTACCAAGGATGCACCTGTTACTAAATAGTTTAAGTTAAGAAGAGTCTATGTTTGTTGTTGTGTTTCTGTCATGGTAAGCTACTCTTTTTTGGTCTGGAACGCTTGTGAGCTTCGCAAACACCTCACTTTTTCTTTCTTTCGCGTTTTTCTCGAAACCAGAAATGGGGATCCTCCGGACGACGACAGACGGCCGGGGGCTCCTTTCGTCGTGACTAGTCTTATTTTGTGATTCTGCTTTGAGTCATCAGTTGATTGTGGATAAGGAGATGATCGACCGTGGTTCCATGCTGACTATCAACAAGGCAGAGGTCCTTTGGTTTCAGCAATTTCCACAGAGGATGCGTTGTTCTCTCATCATCTTCGACATGTCATGGAAGCTGCCGCCCAATGTTCTGGGAAATGTTGTCAAGGAAGGTGACATCAGGCGGACCAGGTTCCGTACGAAGGATGTTTCCATTGCAAGGACAATAAAGAAATTGTTTTCATGACCAAGTTCAAGCCTGACCCATATGAGAACTTTATGATTCTTCGTCCTGAGGCGGCAAGTGAGATGGTGGCAAGAGCAGACAGGGATGAGTTTCATAATGCATCTTTTGTTGTGGTCCCCAGCATCAAGAAGCTTGTGAGTGATGCAATGAATGAAACGTACCGTTGTATTGAAGTTGATTATGACGATTATGAGGATTATCATCCTGAGGATGAAGTTGATGGGAAGCCGCGAAAGTGCGACTGCATCGAGGAACATGGTCTTCTGACTTGTGCTGTGAACGAAGCTCCGATCAACTTGGTGGACAAGAACGATCTTCTCCATTCCTTGAAGAAATACATCGTGAAGAAAACAAATGGGAGGGTGTACAGTCATGACTTCAAAGGCCTCACCCAGTCTCACAAGCGCTGGTGCTGCTACTTCTGGTACGCAACCAATATCTTCCAGTTTGAAGTTGCGTCCCCATTGCCATCTTGTGTTGTTCAACGTATTTGGTTGGTGTACCCAAACTTCAACAATGCGAAGGCAACTGGTTTCCTTCCACTGAAGAGCGATCCGTAAGCGAGGACGTTTCGAAGAGGATCTTTCTTCGAAGATCGAATAGGAGTCCGTTGATACCGTGTCAAGGAAGAAGTATTCGCGACGTAGCAAAAAGCTACTGTGTCGCCAGATTTGAGAGTGTTCTATAGTCTGACAGTATAATCCAATTACTTAGATGCTCCAACTATTTGTTACTCTACAATTCTATTCTTCAGAAGTAGCGATTGTTTGTTCGTGCGCACCGGCTAGCTCTTCCAGTTCCTCAGTCACGGCTTCGGAATCTTCGCCAAATCCAATACAATCTACAAGATGTAGAGTTGCAATAGCGATGTCTTGCTCGCTTATCTCTGTTTGACCGTCAGTTGAAGGCTCTGCATCCTCTCCATTCATCGGGACTGTGTCAACTCGCACATGTAATGACTTCGGTTTTCCGTGATTGACACATCCGCGATAGCTGGATCGCGAGTGGCCAAGTTCGCCACAGCTTCCACACACTTTGCCGGTAGCATCAGTTTTCTTCGAAATCTTTCTTTTCTTTGCTGGATTCTTTTTTGCCTTGGCAATGGCAATACCAGAGGAGTACATGCGGCCATCCTTTCGGTCTTG
This sequence comes from Seminavis robusta, assembly GCA_903772945.1. Classification (NCBI taxonomy): domain Eukaryota; phylum Bacillariophyta; class Bacillariophyceae; order Naviculales; family Naviculaceae; genus Seminavis; species Seminavis robusta. Next base: position 41,951 of record CAICTM010000745.1, read on the forward strand.
TTCCAGCTTTTCCTGGTACTCCTTGAGCTTCAAGTAAGTCTCCCTATTTCTTTTCTTTTTGTATTCGATGGTCCTTCGCTGCTGATTCTTTTTTTTCGATACTCCTTTGTTGCCGCAGAAATAGGCGGTTCCTTCCTCCATTTCCAACCCGAGCGCAATGAACAGTCTTCTGAAGAACTCTTCTACACCCAACAGAGTGATGCCAACTGCAATGCAAACCCGGTTTTGGAGGGAGAGTGAACCGGCGTAGACTTTGTTCTTGGGTGCGAGCCAGGCTATTGTGTTGTTGAGCGATTCATTCGCGTTTGTTGTCATGTTATGGTTTGATTCATCGAGGCGTTCCATCGTGGTAAATTCATTGAAAGGATCAACCAGTGATTCGTAGAGAGACTTGTCTTTTGTCTTGCTCCTGTACACTTTCCCACACTCACTCCTTTCCTTTTCTGACATCTCTTTACGTAAGCAGAAGTCTCCACAGAATTCATGGTTGTCGAATGTGTGTTCCAGCACGGCCTTGACAGCATCAGCCCATTTTTCTCTGGCATGGACGGAAGCTTTTTCAGGAAGTAGACATAGTAAGTTGTCAAACGAAGAATGTCGCCTCCAGTCATGTCGAACTTGCTTTTTAAAACACCCTTGCCCTTCATCCGTACAGATGGTTGCGGTATGTTTTCTTGCGGTGAGCAGGATCGGCAACAAATACTGGCTCTGGTACCGGATACCGAAGGTGTCCGTCTGATCTAGTCTTTGCTTTTCCCTTTTTGGTGTACCCAGAATGGGTAGTTTGTCGAGTTTGTGGTGTTTCAACCAATCTTTGTTGCTCCATTTGCAATGAGCCTTCATCGTGGAGTCATCATCAGTGCAGATCTTTTCCATGACAACGTTGTACAGGTCTACAATTCCTCACCATGATCAACAACGATTGAGGCTCCATCCCACCGGAACTGCCCTCATAGTTGACCATGCATTCATGCTCTGGAACATCCAGTCCTCTGCTTAGATGATACTGGCACTTTCGACAGAACTTGGATCTCTGGCAAATAACACACGGTTTACCAGTTTGGGCTCCCATAATGCTGGCATGACCAGAAGGTGAGTTGTACGATCGGCCGCTGCCTTTCTGATTCCATCCCATGTCCATGCCACCATTGATGATTGCTCTTTGTTCAGGCCGTTCACCCTTTTTAACAGATGCCTCCCATTCCACGAAATTGAAGTTGGTTCCACGATTGCTCCTTCGAACTTCCTCAATCAAGTTGTCAACAAGAGCCTTGTGACAAACCTCTCGAATGAAAGGAGCCAATGATAGTTCGATGTTGGAAAAAGACTTCTTCGACATTGTGGTATAATTGGGTAAGTTCAGCATGCAAGTGTCCGTTGTGCTTCCACACCACCATCTCCGGACCAGAGAAAAGCTAACACAAACTGAATATTGCATGAAAAATCCAGGTTCGTCGCGTGGTTCGAGAGCTTCGGAAGGGTAGTCCTGGACACATCCGATTCTTTCAGTTCACCGAATGACTTGCATTCTTCATTGCCACAGGTCAACTGACCGACAGAGGTAACACAGGTGGTATTGAATGTAAGCTGGACACTTGGCTGCCTGCATGTAAAACACCTTGTGTTGCCATTGACTAATTCAGATAACCCTTTGTGCTCCAGGATCAGGCGACGTGGGGTTGGTGGCTTCTTCTTTGTGTCATCATCCGGAACAGCAAGAGGGAAAGGGCAGTGGCAACATTGTCAACAATGGAGAGGGAGTTGGTTGTGGATGCTCCTTCCTCTTCGGCGCTCCATGTTCAACATCGAATGGCCCAACCAGGCCTCTTCCAATGAGTCCCCGTTTCCGGCAGCTAACTTGTTGATTTCTCTCATAGTTGCTTGTTGCCTTTTCTCACTGATGGCAAAACAAGGCAAAATGGGGGTAACTCCTCTCTGACGGCGACTTTCTCTCAATACCGGAGTTGACTCATCTCCTCCTACCACTGCCGGAGTTACAATCTGTGGTTGTCTGTAGAGGTTTCAGCTCCTCCTCTTCTGAGGCAACATTCATAACTTGCCGTTGTTTACTTTTGTTACCACAGAATTGGCCATGGTCGCCGTTGCCAGCTAAAATAAAAAAGAATTCAAAAAGAAAGATTCCATCTCCGGGTAAAATTCACTGCAAACGTCAGAGGCTGACTAGGTGTGGATTGACCATGGTTCAGCATGGATTTCTATTTTAGCTATCGACTGTGGACTGGCCAAAACAAACTCGGGAGTAAAAGCGGGTGGTACCTCCTTAAATCCTAGTCATATCTTTTGAAACGGTGCAATTATAGCGAGTGAGTGCAATTTCAGCAGTTGTGCTGAAATTACATAGTGACGCTGAAATTGCATAAGTCCTCCTGTTAATAAGCGCGATACCGGCTGAAATTTCACTAAGGCACTGAAATTGCATTCTCTAAGTGACATTTCAGCTTGAGAGTGAAAGGGCCCGAAATCAGGATTTTAAGAATCCAATTAAATTGATCAATTCCAAACCTAAATATAAAACCGAAACCAAAATATAAAACCGAAACCAAAATATAAAACCGAAACCAAATTACTATGGTAAATAACTAGTAAAATCAAGCCGAAACCTAAATATAAAATCGAAATCTAAATATAAAACCGAAACCAAAATATAAAATCGAAACACAACTATAAATCGGAATTTGGTGTAAATCGCCATTTTGGGCCCTTTCAGTGAGATTTAAAGCCAAAGACACGATTTAAATTCAATTTGAGAGGTGTTAAACAAAGAAATGGTTGTTTCGGTAAGCGCCAATTCTCTCGGTCAGCGCGCAACACAATGAAACCAGCCTGTAAAATAATCAAAATTTCGCTGGAAGTGTCAAAATATTAGAGTAAAGTGCAAACATATGATAAATTGATTCCAAAAACCTTTATTTTAAAAAAGCACATACGTGACATGATTTATTGCCTTGCTTCAAACAAGCAACAAAAGTTGATCTGAAAAACACTGCAGGAGGACTACAGGATGCACTCAACCAATATGGCACCTACACCACCAAGCTAAACATGTATAGTTATCTAAATTCTTTGCTTGTTGCAGCCATGTGCTGGTTGCAGTGGTAGCAGCCGTGTACCGGTACGGGAGAAGGCATTATCTTATGGCTTCTACTTTGTATTCGAATGAATCAAATCCTTATCCGTGGCCTCTGGCAACACGGAACTGACGGCATAATTGATGTTCGTTTCATCAATCTTGATGCTGCTTCTCACTGTTGCAAGGATCCTGACAAGGTCCTTCGCAATGGCGAACGCGACAAGAAACGCAAGTATCTCGACGCCTGTCTTTCCTAACCCCACTTTACTCCGTTTGTTGTCTCTGCTGATGGTCTCCTTTGTTGATTAAACACTAGAGAGACTATTTGGCCATGGTGGAGCTATTTTAAAGTCAGTCTAAAAAGAAAAGTGAGGAATCGCTTTTGGTGGTCCTAATTTCAGTCCCGGATACTCATGACTCAACACACTCCTGCCTCCATCCCTAAAAATCGGATGGAGGAGCATATCCCATAATCTGATCACGGAATTTCTTGAAGGCAGCTCCCTGCAATGGCTTCGACATAAAATCTCCTATCATTTTGTCCGTAGGACAATACTCGACCACAAGATTACCCTGATGTATATGGTCGGTAAGGAAAAATAACGAATATTCAAAGCTCGCGTACAACTCGTAGAACTGTCCTTGCCGTTGTTTTCCAATTTGATCGTCGACTTGTTGTCTTGTTTGAGGACGATATCCATGCGATATCCCTGAGACTCCATAAACAAACGTGTCCACAACAGTTGTTGGACGGCATCATCGGCACCAACCAACTCTGCTTCGGTGCTGCTCCTCGTATTGAGCTTCTGCTTCTTCGACATGGTAATAATACCACCTTGCCCAAGAGTAGCAACTGCACCTGTGTGGGAACGGAAGTCAGGGTGAACAGCAAAAGCTGCATCAACGTACCATTTGATCACATTCAAGTTATCAGCAGAAAGGATAAGTTTGTCGTCACGCGTGCTGTCACAATAATGTAGCATACGTAATAAAGCTTCCCAATCGCTTTCAGTCGGAGACTGTACCCTCGTGCAAAGCACGGCGATGGTAGGGTGAATATCGGGGCGTGCTTGTTTACAGACGAACAACCCCTTGGCAGTAAATGTGTGGTATTCCTCCGCACGTTTCTGATCCAACTTTTCACCTGTTGAGGCGTGGAACAGAGTTTATGCCGCTGGTGATGATACTCTCACGTCGGGGTCAAACTTGATGGAAAAGTCATCAACCATCTTCCCAACATAATCGGTCATGTCCACGATTAACTTTCCGGGCTGTGAGAAGTCTAGGGTCATACCGAGGTAATCATGAATGTGTCCTCGTGTAGCCTTTACAGCACCCAAAGACCCGTACATCTCGTTGAGCCATTCCAAGAAAGCATCGTTCACTTTCGCATCCACGTGACCTGACATCAGATCGTCAACATGGAATCCCAATGTGTGTTGCTTCCCGTTAATCATTCGGTTGCAAATACATGGGTCATAGGGATTAAACACAAAGCCAGTGCTCTCCAAATCCTTTCGGAATTTGCGGTACCAGAGCAACGCTGCGACCAACATCCCATAGATTGCCTTCATCACTTGAGTGTAGAGAACTTTCTGTCCTCGCTCAAACATCACAAAGGGCTTGTACACGTCTGGTGCGATACTCACAAGTATATCCACCAATGCGCCTTGTATCTTCATAAATACCAGTTCTGAATCAACTGGCATTTCGGTTTGCACAAATGCGTTCGGCACGTCCGCAGTCATCACGTCACGTCCCTCATGTGCATTCACCACTGCTGTCAGCATCAATCCCTCAAGGGATACGGTTGGACTCTTGGAATCATCCTTGCCAAGGTACTTCCTTGCCGGTTTCCCATTGAACAGCATTCTGCCTTTGACAGACTCGTCACGCTTCTCCGTACAGAACATCAGCGCAACTTGGGTTTTTCTCCGCTGTTCCTCAGTCATCGTGGCAGGATCACGAGGAGCAAATGCAACTCGGTCATGCAATTGGCCAATTTCCTTCATAGCGGCCTTGTAACCACGTTCACCAAAGACTTTCAATCCTTTGTCCAGCAAATATTGCTGTCCGTAACTGTGACCATACTTCCCTTGTTGGAAGCGGTCGTTCAACTCATTGATGTACTGTGCCATAACCATTCCTTCAATCTCATCATACTCACGAACACTTTGCAATACACGGCTCTTAGCCTTATTCGCGACTCGATCCTAGATAGGGTTTGAGTTCGACTCATGACTGAGTCTCTCGTGAATAGTCATTGAGACAGGGTTCTCATGACCGCTAGTCATACTAGGTCGATGGTGAAACATCGCGCTAGATATTTAGCTGGCGTGGAGAGATTCTACGCTACTAGATAAATGCTAGACGAATCTTCCACGCGTTCCGTTTTTGGATCGTGGAACGAGTAGGATTACTACCACAACCTACTCTATCACACTTTACAGTCTCCCGCGGAGTTCAGATCTACGATCCCTTGATTGTGATCTCTCTCGTTGATTGTTTTCATAGCTTTCTAATCCTCTCATAACTTTCATTCTCTCAAACTCAAAACACCCGAAAGATCTTTACACTAGCTTTTACGTAGTGCATTTTGTTAACAAAAACAATAGCTTTCAGCTACCCTCAACCATTCCTTCACCATGAAGATGGCTCAAGGAAAGCATGCGTTCCGCAACTTCGAGAAACAGTTGCGTGACAAACCCATTCTTCCTCTCGTCGACAATGACGAAGAAACGAGATCGACGATACTCGTGCAACACTTGCAAACTTCCAACCATTTGCAAGCGCAATCAGAAGACTCTGACAATGAGGACAACTCTCTATCAATTTCAATCACTTGGATGGAGAAATCTCTATCTGAGGTTTAGGCCAGGATATGATCAACGGAACCATGTTCCGATTTCTCATACCAAAGTGATGAAGATATCTCACTAACTAGTAAAAGAAATTGTTTGCAACTGATGAACACTACGGCAAATTAGATGATTGCCTAGAAGCTGCTCAACTAGACTCTGATGATCTATTTAGCATCGTTAACCTCGTCCGTGGCCAACCACCTCGTAAACGTCGCAAGACAAGAGACCTCAAACCCATCGTCTATGTTAGATTTAACAAGCGAGAAAAAGGAAACCAAAACCCGTTACACTCCGTTGCTTACTGGTACAGGAGTTGCACTACGCTAAAAGCTAGTGTAAAGATCTTTCGAGTGTTTTGAGTTTGAGAGAATGAAAGTTCTGAGAGGATTAGAAAGCTATGAAAACTAATCAACGAGAGAGATCCACAATCAAAGGATCGTATATCTGAACTCCCGCGGGAGACTGTAGAGTGTGATAGAGTAGGGTTGCGGTAGCAATCCTACTCACTCCACGATCCAAAACGGAACGCGTGGAAGATTCTTCTAGCATTTATCTAGTAGCGTGGAATCTCTCCACGCCAGCTAAATATCTAGCGCGATGTTTTACCATCGACCTAGTATGACTAGCGGTATGAGACCCTGTCTCATGACTATTCACGAAAGACTCATTCATGAGTCGAACTCAAAACCTATCTAGGATCGAGTCGCGAATAAGGCTAAGAGCCGTGTATTGATTGGCCCCTGACAAGGGTCACGGAAGGCACGACATCAGTCGGACAAGGAGAACATATGAATTAAAGTTGCGGGGCCACTCTCGGAGATTGGATGTAGACATGTCGTCGCACGATGGCAATCCTACAAGGGGATCAGGCCTTGTATGGTGTAAATACCTTATGTTCCAAGTCTGGTGACTGTGCCGCTACTGGCGGTAGTATGTCGGAGCCGTACAGTGCCATTGTTATTGACTCGGTCTGTGTGGTAAGGACCTTTGTGCTTTGGCTGACCGTATTAGCGTTGCTGATACTGATGAATCATCATAGTATCGTTGACATGGTGTTGATGAGGGACACATGTCGCTTTCTCCCTATCGTCGTTTTCTGGATAAGTCGCTGGCGACGTTCCTTGATGTGTTTCCAGTTTGCTTCGAAACGGATGTTGTGAATTTTGTCACGATTGACGCGCGTGAACTTGCGACGAAGCCAATTTCATCCGGAGAGTCTTCTCGACCTCTGCGCGGAAACTCACGTTCTTTGTCCCTGACAACCTCGGTTGGTCATGGACACTGGCTAGTAACTCACGTCTGTCTTGGAACGATGGTTACTTCGCTGCTGCTGGAGCAACCTTGGTAGTTCATTGGTCCAATGAATCCACGAAGTTCCTTCTTGTTCGTAGGAGGAGCGATAGCTGGATCGCATCTATTGTCCTTTAGTTAAGGGTTGATTCCTTCTCGAGTAGTCCAATGGCTAGATACTCAAGTTCTCCTTTCGAGGAAGGCCTTGGTAGTGTTGATTTTGATTCCGACTTCTTGAAGTCTTGGAAAAATTCATCTAATATTCAACGGATCTCCAGATCGTCGTTAGTTAGGATATGATCATCAATGTATGCACGGACATTGTCTAAGTCATGCATGTGTGTTTTATCTTCCTTTGGAAGATGTCGGACTATTACATAGGCCCATTGGCAACCTCTGGTACTCGTGCTTTCCCACGGGAGTAATGGTACAGGTTGCTTCGAGTGAGGTGACACTCAATGTGATAGTGCCCACGTTTAGGTCTAGACTAGTAGCTACTTGAATCCATCTAGATTCAAGAGCATGTCCCGAATTCAGAGATAATCGTACAGATCCGTCTTTCTTGGGATGAGGAGAGTTGGTGCCGTCCACTCGGAACAGTTTATCTCTTTGAGTACTCCTGCCTTGCAAGACGTTCAACCTGTCTTGAGAGTGTTGGTATGGAACGTGGAGTAGGGTGAGCCCTAGTATAATAGGATTTAGCGTCGGGACGAAGTTCTACTTCGTAGTCGTCCGTTTGAACTCTCCCAAGTACCCTCGACTGGGTAGGACCTTGGTTGAGAAGGCACGAGGCAGTTTTGCTCCTCCTTATTTAACTGATTTCGACTCGGCACATCTGCCTTAAGTCAGTTTGTTCGTATGTCGATCAGGATTTTTTAAGACTATCTGCACTGTCGTTGACAGCTGCAGGATCAGGAATGGAAAGTTCTCTTCTCCATCGGTATTGCCATCTTTCGCAGGGAAAAATATGCTGTTCCACTCCATTGACATGGTAGTGAAAAAACTTGATTCTTAGGTCGTAGAGAGTGTCTTGACCTGTGATCATTCATGCGCCCCCAAGTTCTGGGACGTGTAAATTCCATTATATTCACTATCGGGAACCCAGGAATCATCAGTGTGCCCTTCACTTCGTGCGGGGTCTCTTTCTTTTACAGAGGCAATCTAATGTTTGGACGCCCCATGATTCTTCATGAGTAACTCTTAGCATGAGTTTGAGTAATCAAGTTCGATGCTCCTGTATCCAGTAAGAACAGAGTGTAAGGGTTTTGTTTCCCTTT
>CAICTM010000746.1:0-50377 GCA_903772945.1 Seminavis robusta
CACCTCTAGGGGCAGTGAAAGCGAAGAGCCCGAAATTGTGGACAACGGCTGGCCCTTCAATCCAGAAACAGACGATCCCAACTTTCCTGGCGCTTATGCCCGCACTGATTCCGAGCTTGTTATCAATGTTCGATATGATCTTTACCCCGAGGAAACGACGGTTCAATGGCAGGAGCTTTCTCTTGACGGCAGCGTCCTCGCCATTGATGCTTGGGAAACAGTCGACGTTCGCAGCAGTAGTACTGGCGCCTCCTTACTGGACCAGGAGATCACTTCCTACACACAGCAGACGAACGCGAGTTCACTCTATCGGCTTCGAATTACGGACACCTTGCATGATGGGACTTGCTGCTTCTTCGGCAACGGATACTCCACCATCACAGATACCTCTGCTGTACTTTGGCATGGTCGGGGCGACTTTGGGGTCATGCAAGAAGCTTACGTTTTCGTAAACGAGCAGGGGATGGCCAAATCGGTAGTGCCGGTGCATATTCCCGGAGTGGGTGATCTCGTCGTTCTTGAGCGTGATAGTGACGAAAGCTCAGGTGGGTCCGCAACAGCAATCCTGGTGAACCAAGAAGCATGAGAAGCTTTGCATTGCTATTGATGTATGTTGACAAATTCATGAGTGACGAGTCGTGATGCTGTCGAGGTCCGGGCAACCGCGGGGAAGTTTCATTGGGAAGGCACATAGACTTACTAACATGTTGTAGAGGGGCAGCTGCTATGGCTTCATGACTTCGACCGATCTGGCTGTGCCTACTTCGAATTAGTCGTAAGCCGTCGCGTGAGATGAAGATCAGGATTTGCATCGATGAACTATGGAGTGGTCGTCCTTGGGCCCGCATGAGGTCGTTCTCGGGTCTGGGCTGCATGCATGCCCCAGTCCTTCAGCGAAACTTCGAGGGCCGGACGGTCAGATAACTTTTCCAACAAGCCGCTTGTAGTTGGCTGAGAGTTTGGCTGGCTGCCTGTTGTGCATGAAGGTCGTCGGTTTCTACGTTATTGGCTGCTTCCGACAGTAGTACATAAAGCTTCTGCCTGCTAGTACCATCTGAAAGCGGCATGGATTCTCGGTGGAACCCTCGGTTGCCAACCAGCCACTGAAGAAGCACGATAACGAAGTTCTAGTGGCTAGGTTGTCTTCAATCTTCAATCATTAGCTCACGAGCTTACGATGTACCGAGCGACACTACGGTAAAACGACGCAACAACCATCCAGATGCCAGCAGGAGAGGAGCACCCATTCTTCTTCGAAGCCCATAGCTTCAGTTCTACTCGATTGTAATTGCCACATCGCCAAAGTTCAGTATTTGGGCCATAATACTTGACTCGGGGATCTCAATGGAAGCATGCCGCTGGCTGCCTGAGCTGGAGAGCTCTCTGCACTGTGCAACCGAAAGTTTAAGTGCTTCTGCGTCATGGGAGAGCTCTTTAAAAAGTCTTCGTGGCTTCTTTTGTTTTTTTAAAGAAGAAGGGTGCAGCGCTGGGTGTCTGCGTGTCTTCTGCCTGTTCCAGAGCCATTCAGACGAGCAGACAAAAAAACTACTACCGGTAACCGGCAGCATTCTTTCGCAACCACCTTTGCTTCGTCAGAGATCCTTAGTTAGGTTGCCCTCGAGCAGTCTTCGTTGAAGCTAAGGCTTCTACATAGTAGAGCTATTAGTCTGGCTACTAGCTAGGAAACATCTCCATGTGGCAACGCCAACTAGTACAGTATCACTAGATCTTCTTCCCAATAGAACAAAAGCAGTTTTGCCTCAATCCAAGACCAGCCAATTGGACGAGGCAATGCATTCCATGTTTGGATCTGATGCTAGAAGTCTATGGAATTTGCCATTCTATAGAATCAGAGACCATTCTATAGAATCAGCGGTTTTCATTCTATAGAATGGGAAGGGCACAGAAAGGTCACAGCACCCTTCCACAGTGGCACCAGCAAGAGCAACAAACAACAACAGCAGCAACACATGGCGTTGTGCCACAGCCTCGTCAGTTGATAGTGGATCAATCCATCGCTACTACTGCTACTGCTACATGTACTACTACTGCTACTGCTACTACAGTCGTATTGCAATAAGGTAAGTCTATTATCAAGTGTATTATTGAAGGCAAAGCACTGACTTCTCATAGAATTGACAACCTCATCAGTCTTCTCTCCTTCATTGACTGAATATGGAGCTTGACCGACAATAGTGCAGATTCAAAAGCCATCCCTCATTTATTTCTATGGACTGAGGGAAGGCAGTCAGATCTCGGCGAGTTGTTCTTGAATTATTCGAATGGGATCGTTGCACCTCTTCTATCAAGCCTCACTCAAGCCGACCGTCTCCGGTGCAGAACTGAAAGCCATCCCTCATTGAATTCTATGGACCATGGGATGGCAGTCAGTTCTTGGCCACTGACATTCAAGTTGGTGGAATTTGAAGAGCAACAATCAACCATCAACCATTGTCCACGATCGATCGATCTGGATAACAAGGAGAGAGGAGAGTCAAGTCTGTGGATTGATGCATGCCCTATCACCAGCCTCAATGTCGTCCAATGGCAACAACAGTACTACCGGTAGTATCACAGAGCAACAACATTCTACAGATTTTCATGTTTCATTCTATAGAATCAGAAAAATTGAAGATGATTCTATAGAATCAAGAGAAAATTTAATTGATTCTATAGAATATGATGTGTGATTCTATAGAATATGATGTGTGATTCTATAGAATAAGATTTCTACAGATTCTCACATACTTTGATTCTATAGATTGATCTGATTCTATAGAATTCTAGTATACCTCTCTCAAGTATTCTATAGAATCAGACCATTCTACAGATTTTTTTTCCATTCTATAGAATCAGATGATTCTATAGACTTCTAGTAACAGATCCTTTCCTTCTTGTAGCACCAACCTATTGCCAACTTTCGACTTGGTGCACTCTGATGATCAGATCATCTTCAATTGCCAACAATCAACAAAGTCATGGACAGCTGGCCGCATCAGCTCTGAGCTCTGAAGCCTCCTCAGAACAGATCCGATTTACAGTGGTCATGGATTCTTCTTTTAGAGTACTGTACTTACTTCACTGAGAAGAAGGAAGAATGGTCGATTCGTTGAGGTGGCTTTGGAGGCGTTCCTAGGAGTATAATACGAATCGATGAGACATAATACCATGATGCCGACCCCAAGCCTAAGGGAAACTGGAAAATAAGATAGATACTAAAGATATATATATACGTAAACTATCCCTTAAAACTGGAATTGGATACTCATGTGGACTTGCCTCCGACGTCAGCGAACTTCATGTGCGACGTGCCACAAAACCAGCGGTCCTCTTTTACTTGGTATTATTTTATTATTTTAAATAGTCTACTACAATGTACTAGACTAGTACCGGTAGTGGCATCATATTTTTTTCGGGACTCCGAGTCAGTACTGTACGCAGTAGCTAGTGGTACGCCCGGTACGCAGTACGGTAAGCATGGAGCCCTTGTGCCTTGTGCACCCTTTACGGTTTACGGTAGTACCAGTAGAGTCCGACGACACTGGGAGATTCTTTTCTTTTAAATCTGAATGGCTCATCATTTGAACGAAACAGCTGACAAAACCGACCTCATTGAATTGAATGCGATCCTCAAAATTGCTTTTAGTAGCTCTTTTAGTGCTCTTCTTCTCTCTTTTCTTCTTCCTTCGAAAAGGGCTTCTTATAGGAGGGATTCTGTCAGCAGAATTCTTTTGATAGAAAACCGGGACTAAGTACAGAATGCTTTACAGTCGGACTGTGATGGTGGAACTGGGGAGAGCAGTTTGGTCGTCATTGACAAAAACCATAAATTCTACGCTCAGTCGGAACCTTCCTGTACGATCCTTTGTTTGGATGGTCAACGGCTACCCAAGAATTGCTTGGTACAGTACCGTGGCATAGCTGGAATATTGCACACAAGCTCCGCCCAGCTGGCTTCGCATAGTCTTCGCATTGAACACTGACTCATTCACGGTGCTGGTATCACAAGGCACAACGTAGGTACCGTACGGAAGCCACTGATCCGAACCCTCCGTTCTATTTATTTTCTTATTTTCTTTGCTCCTCACAATTCAAACAAAACAAAGATTCTACCGGTACATGTACCTCTTCTTTCGCCACAACTGAGTTCAAGTCACCATGGAACCTTTACGTCAAGCCACTGCGCTCAATGAGCAAGGCATTCACCTGGTTACATCTGGCCAACCCAATGAGGCGCTCAGGTGCTTCAAGTCTGGATTGGCTCTGCTAGCCACCGTTGCTGCTTCAGAGGAAGCTCCTGTCATTTCCCCACCTGCCAAATTCGGAGGCACGACGGCAAGTGCCAACACCAGCATTGTGGTGAAAGCCACGGACAAGGATGTATTCTTTGAGATCTCCTCAGTGGAATCACATCATGGTGTGATCCATCCTTCCACTGACCACCTGTCTCTCTACAGTGCGGCTCTGATCTTCAACTGTGCCATTGCATTGGAGCGCAAAGCCAGCAGCTGCAGCGACCTTGCTGTCGCCTACAAGGTATCTGACAAGGCTCGTCGTCTCTTGGAGCGATCCTTGCAACTGTTGGGCATGATCCATCAAGCAAGGCAATTCAACTGCAGTGAAGCCATTACCCATGTGGTGCGCAGACTAGCCTCGCACTTTCACAGGATGGGTGACTATGTCTCTGTGATGAGGTTACTGGACGGTCTGATGCAGTTGGGGATTGCTTCAGCAATTGTTCTAACGTCCGACGGTGACGATGCTGATGATAAGGGATCCGCACACGCGCCAGTTGCATGAGGCAGGCAAACGAGCAAGTGAACTTTGACGGACTCGACCCTCCTGACGAGTGCTTGCCATTGCTTCCTGGCTTGCCAACATGCACGAAAGCCACAGCTGGGCACTGGCCAAAAGTTGCTGTTGCTGCTGCTGCCCAACATTTGCACATTCATAACCATTTTTGACATGCTAGCTAGCGACCTCATGACAAGCAGTACTGCTAATGTTAATTCTAACTGCGACAAAGAATGTATCATTGTAGGTCTACAACACCACCCAGGCAACAACCATAGCAAATCAAGCAACAACACGTGGCTGGGAGCTAGATTGGTAGCTAGCCAAATCTACTCTTACTAGTAGATGCAACGTAATCCCCTCGGGGCCTCTGTAATTTTTAAGTTAATCTGGTGATACTAGCTAGACGTCTAGCTAGAGAGAGCTAGCCAGATAGATTTAACTATCATTAAAAAAGAACAAAAGAACCCACTAGTGAAAGGCTGGGTTTTTGATTGGACATACATGCATTTGCACCAAAACCAGTTGTTGACGTACATGTACCACCGCCAGTTGAGCGGTGGGCGGCATCGGCCACGCTTCTCTCCATCCTGAAGGAAAGTCCTGGGCTGAAAGCAAGCTTCTCTTGTTCTCTGGAATATAACGGGGTTTTTAGAGTAGGGAAATAAATTATTGATGGCAAAGCCACTGCGCCAAAAGTCAGTCCGCGAGTGACGGATGAAGCGAAAGACACCTGTGCGGACTGACACCTGGCCAACTAACCAACCACAGCCGAGTGGCTCGGGCGGATTTACTCCATGAGCTACAAGCCTCTTTCCCAGGCGCAGAAAGCAAGCAACCAAGGACGGCAAGCGATTTTTTGAGACCCAATTCTAGCTAGCATGTACAGCAACCGGAATGCTATATGAACCCCAACCCAACAACGGTTCCTTTGAAAAGCAATGGAATAACTACAGTGTGCAGTCTAAAGTTTACAGAAATAACATACTCTTCCAAATAACAGCAGTCTAGGGTCCAAGGCAGCAACAACGTTTTGTTGCGCCTGATTCTTCACACAAACGTAGCCACAAGCACCTTTGCCATGTCTGACCAGCCATTCATTCGCTTCACACCTAATCCAGGTCCGCAGCAATGTCCAGATCTGTGGCGGAAGAAGTTGGTGCATCAGTTAACCCTGGATGCCGCATGTCGCTGTGATCATCGTAGTCGTCATGATCGTCGAGGGAATTCGACTTTTCTTCCTTGATGGTCTTCTCGGCTGGATCACGGTCCTTGTTGCTCTTCATTCTGGCCTTGGCCATTTGAAGAATTAGAGCACGCCGTGAGCTCCGATCGGCTGGATTGGAAGAGTTGTCAGTCCAAACAGAGGACCCGGAAATCACCGAAGTCAAAGCCTCGGAATTGCCAGACTCCCACGTTGACGCGCTACCGTCGTCTCCACGTGGACCGCCGCGGTTTCCACTATGGTTTCTATGATATCCATTATCCGGCGAAAACGCATAGTGGGGTGGGGACTTGGCAGGACTTCCTTCTGTTTCGACCGAGTTGTTTGTACGAATTTCGTTATTGCTGGCATTCAGCCGCCTTCGAGCTCTGAGCAAAACCAAAGGAATTAGTTTGTACAAGTCACACCCACACTTCAATCCAGTAAGGCAATATACTTACTGTTCATGTCTCCTTTGACGATTTCTTTTCAACAGCTCTTGAGCACCTCTCATGGCAGAGGAATGAGAATATTCACTGACGGAGTTTTGACTGCTGGCTTGACTCGATGGACTTGTCACGCTGACATTGCCATTGTGAGGGGCGCCACCCTTCTTGCGACCCAAGCGACGCAGGTGATCAATCTTGATCGGCGAGGGACTGTCATCTTCGTGTCCGCGAAAGTACTCGGCACTGGAAGATTCCTGAACCTCAAGCCTCGAATGGCCTTCTTCGTCGTCGTAGTATCCTGGGCTACCGGGATTGGCATGCTGGTAGTCATCTGGTGGATAATCGTCGGGATGGCGCCCAATGTGCCCCGAAGGATCAAAGGACGAGGATGCTGGTTCGTAATCATCTTCCTCTTCTCCAACCGAAGGAGCATTGAAAAATTCGTGATCTTGACTGCCAGGTTGCTCTTTGAGGCCATCAGGAGTCATTACCTCTGGTGTATCATAGTATTGATCATCTCTCGATTGTTCTGGGTGATGATCTTGATAGTACTCATCCTCTTCCTTTCCGGGTGAGACCGAATAAGAGTACTGTGGAGCGGCATCCACTGGTGTGCCAGGCGTTCCATACTCGTTGGGAGGACTCACAGGTGTGTCATCATATTCATTGGGAGGACTCACAGGTGTGCCAGCATAGTCATTAGGAGAAGCTGGAGTACCATAGTCTGGAGGAGAAGCTGGAATACTATAGTCGGGCGAACCAAAAGAAGGTGCATCATGGCGAGAAGGACTGCGAGCTTCTGGAGAATACTGGCTCTCGGCGTTCGAGTCTTCCAGGGCATCTGGATGAGAATAATAACTCGCCGAGTTGGGATTCTGACTCGTTCCCTCGCTCACTGCCACGCTATCGTCTGGCTCCGGTTCCTGCGGCAAGTGCTCGGGTGGATCCATTCCCTGATGATGAAGGTTAGATCCTGGGGGACCTGCCTTTCGTGGCGTGTCCATTGCTTCATCCATTCTGTTGTTGCAAAAAGCAAAGTCACAATAGAAATTAGATACCGGCATCAGCTTGGTAAGGTAAGCGAACAACTACGAGAACAAAACAAATAACACTTACGGCGCCATCTGCGTGTCATCATCTGGTTCCAATGTCACAGTGGGCGAATGGTGACTTTGCTCGTCCTCTTGTTGATGAGCCTGATACTGCTGTACGGGGTCAATGGGTGTCTGAGGAGACCCTTGTGAGTAATGCGATGGAGAGTTTTGATGATATGGCGGTTGTTGCGGTGATGGCGGCTGCTGGTAGTGATGACCATTTTGTTGTGAATCGGGATAGGGTGATTGATGAGGATGAGGGGGCGGCGTTCCTCCGTGGTGAGGGTGGTGAAGATGATGCGGGTAGGGTGACATGTGAGGGTCGGCCATGGACGCCGAATTGTGTTGCGCCGCCGCCATGTCGTACTCAGAGGAAAATCCTGGTTGCGGCGACGGTTGTGGTCCGCCTGCATAATGATGATGGTCTGGTGGCCCAACAGGTGGCCTCGGTGACATGAAATATCCAGCATCCTCCGGACCGCCTGGAGTGTGTGGTGGCGGCGGAGGAGGATTGTGATGTGGATTTGTACTGTACGGATGATGATGTGGGTGATGCGGCGGTGGCGGTACACCCACCGCTGCGTGCTCATCATAAGGAGGATTCTGGTTGGGGTCCGCTCCATGCATAGTATACGGCGGTTGTTGCGGCGGCGGAGGTGGCTGGTGCTGATCATATCGATCCAATGGCGTCGCCCCGACCATCAACTGTTGTGCCGGTGGTGCCATGGGATCTCTTGCCACTGGCGTGACTGGTCCACCGTTTGCCATTTCGTACTCTTGTGCCAGTAGAACAGCACGATGACGAGCTTCCAAAAAGTGTGGAGGTAGTACCTTGGTCCATGCTTGAGGCTGCAGAATGTATTGTGGCAATGCCCGACAAGGACCCAAGTGATACAATTTCAAGTCATGGAAATCTCGCTCGGTCAAATCGTACACGGATTCGACATCTTGTACTGCCACCACACTGGTCAATCCAGGGATTGGGTTGCCTTCGGCATCTTCCGACTCTGCTTCCAGCTTGTATAGTTCTTCGGGTGTCAAACTGGGCGACAAGAATGCGAGCATGTAAATGGGATTTCCATCAAAATCGGCTTGATAAAAGACATCTTCTTCGGTATTGATGGGTCCACCGGAAAAGAAGCAGAATTTGTCCACCAACGTCCATTCCTCGGGATCTTGAATGAGTACTTCCGGAGCGGCATCGCATTGTGTAGGATAATCGGTTTCGAGCAGGACCAGAGTGTCGCGTGTCAATGGTTCGACATCAATGGGTCGTACCATTCCAACAGCCGCCGCCAGAAGAAAATAGTAGCCTCCTTGTGGATGGATTCGTTGTTTGGAGTCTGGAATGCATGCAAGCAAATGCACAGATCATCAAGTCAGTTGAGACAATTCATTCAATGCAGCAAATCACACACTGTATACATCAAATTCATAAATCAATCAATACTCACGAAAGAACGGAATCCCATCTGGAACTGGTTTGTTGGAAAAGTGACAATACTTGGAGATGCGTCTCCATCCACTCGAGAGCAATAACTCATCGGGCAATCGACTGAATTGGTTGGGATACGTCTGTTCGACCCTCCTCAAGTCTTCATCGCAAATGGTGGGACATCCCTTGAGTTTCATGGCAGCCGCCAGCATGAGTACGACATTCCCCGTGAGCGTCAATCCTTCGTAATGTTGAGTGTTCTTGCCAATGCCCGCCTTGGTAAAGTAACATCGTTTGGCAAAACTACTGGCGAGTGGCTTGGAGAGTAACTGTTGGGGTCCTTGTCCCATACTAATACTGGTATCCATAGTTTTGGAATCGTCATCTTCCGATTGTCCTGTCGTTGAGGAAGGATCGTCTTCCTTGTTCCGTCTTCGTTTGCTTTTACTACTGCGATGGCGACTGCTGCGTCCAACTTCACTGGACTCATAGTCGGATTGGGATAGATAGGAGGAATCGGTGTGTATTTCCTTTGTTTTCTTGTTGGGTGCCGTGGAACTGGCTACGGTGGATCCATTGACAGTGGAAGCATTGTAATCCGTGTCGAGTGTTTGTTCATCTTCTGAAATGGTTCTGGAATCATCCGAGTTGTAGTCTTCACTGTAAAAGGAAGCGGATCGGTTTTCTCTCATTTTTCGATTGTGTCGATGATTGCTTCCTCCTTGAGTGTCAAAGTAGGGTCCACAGACCGTGTCAATCAAGTGTGCGGCGGGATGATCCTGTTCTTCTAGCTTCTTGACACTGATTTTGAGGCTTTCGTGGACATCTCCAAAGACTTTTTTGGCTCGTTCCGTGGCAGATTCGGCAGCTTGTGCGGCACTGGTCTTGCTGCCTTTACTCTTTTTGCCAGAGGAGCCAGAAGAGACACAGCCGGCTCCTTTGCTAGTTGTGCCCGTTTGAAAGGCAGACGTTAGAGAGGATGTGTTGCCCATGGTGAACCGATAGATGATGTACAGTAGATTCAGTAGATTGGTTGATAAAAAGTTCGAATGTCGAATGGAGAAGGATTCTTGAGGTTGAATTGATTGAGGAGAGAGACAGAATAAGCCAACTGCAGATTGATTCGATTCACTTGACTGGTGGATGAAACTGAGCTGAGCTAGTGTTGATTGAGTTGATTGGTGCTTGTACTGCAGTTGTAGGTTTGATGTGATTTGTGGGAATAGCTTGTTTTCGACAGATAGATAGATTCGATTCTCCTGGGAGCTCCACCAACAGCACAAGACCCAAGAGAGAACTCCACTACAGTACTGTATGAATTGTCGTGTTGGCTTGGCCCTTTGGCAGTCGGTCCAGTCCGTCAATGACAACTAACTTGCTACTTCTACACTTCTACAATCTTCACCACCGCCACCACACACAACGATGAAACAGCAACGCAACCACCACCAAGTCCTGCTGCTTGCTTATACACTTGTCGTCGTCGTCGTCGTAAGCCGTTGCTGCTCTCATTCACCAACCAGCCACAACTACAACAACAGCAACAACAAGACAGACAAAAGATAGATAGACTCAGTTCGTAGTTGTTCTTCTATCTACTTGGCTCTCTCGTCGTCTCTTGGCTATTGATGGACGACGGTGCATGCGAAGCACGGCGGCTTCGTGGTTTTACACAAAACCAAAGCTGGAATTTTCCTCCGAGCCCTCCCACAAGTTTGAGCCGTTGAGACCCACCGATTTTGCTCGCATAAATACAGACATGAAGATAACATTCAGTTCAAACAACCTTGATCCTTCCGAAAATGGTCGCCGGAGCGCCCGGAAATTGGCATGTCGCATTGGCATTTATTTACGCGGCCACAAAATTCAGTGAGAGTCGAGTCGAGTCGAGTGACGAGTGAGAACACCGTAGGGGTGGGGATAGAAGCAATTCAACCCGAGCAATGCAAACAGAATGAACCCAGACAGTTCCTCCTGTAAAGAGGGCCAAGGAAGGATCTCTCCAGCCCTCGTGGTACTCTACAAGCTAAACTTGAAGCCTAGCTAGCTACCGGTACAGTTACAGTTGTGCTCATTCTATGACGGACCAGTCCTTTGATTTTGAATTGATTCGTTGGTTGATGTCAGTGCTTCTATAGCTACTATCCGCATTGCAGAATGTCATGTCATGTACTATCATGCCAAGAAGCAAAGAGAAAGGTTCGTATAAATACAAAGCTCATGATCTATCTTTTGAAATGGGGAAACCTCGCCGCGGGGAGAAGATCCCACCCCGCGGGAGGTGCATCCGGGAATCAGTCAAGCCTTCCATATTCAGTGGCAACGAGACTCTGTGTACAGTACGATTGCTGTGGCGAAAGCAAACAAACTTTGAACCTCAAGCCAATCATGTATCGTACCGGCACACTAGCTAGTCCAACGAAGAGTCATGAGATGCACAAAAGGCGAAAACCATCGAAAAGGTGCTTCTACCGTAGCCAGAACCATAAAAGTTGGTCCTCGTTTGGTCCTCGCTTCCTCGGTACCAGTTGTGCCCCCTCCAATGAAGCAAAATGGCACGGTAGGTTGCTCTACTTTGTATACTCATGAGTGATTAAAGCCGTCTGCACTTTGAATGGCTTGTCATTACTATCTTGGAATGGCTGTTGAATGGTTGCTACCATATTATTCTTGCTTTTGTCGTGTCTTGGTAGAAAGCTCTAGCTAGTAGTAAGTCATGACTTTGACGGGCCCTGCCTTGGAAGTAATAAGGCGAACAGCTTCCGTCAGCTGCTTGCCTTTGCAGGGAACTCCATTGATGCTGAGGATAGGGGCGCCCACTTGAATTCCGGTTGACTCAAAAATGGAGCCTGGAGCTACGCTGGAGACATAAATCAAACCACTGGTATCGTCCTTCCTACAACCGATACCAACTTTCATATCGGCTGTCTCTTTAAAGACTTGATAACATTCTGGTTCCTTGTGGAAGACCCACAACTCGTTGCTCGTTTCCGTGTCGCTCCCAAATATCTTCTCGGACGTAAATTCCGTGTCGTATTGGAACTGAAATTTCCATCCCATGGCTTGCATGACATCCAACACTTCGGCCACGGCATCCTCTTCGTGCGTCTTTTGGAAGGCGTGGTTCATCTTGGCGTACCAGTGCTTGCCGTTCCATTGGAACTGAAGAGGTTTGTTGTCTCCATGTTCCGTAACGACAGGAAGCGTGAGAAGAGCATCGTTGACGTGTCCAATCAAAGCCTTGGTAACGGACGTGCCATGGAAGGAGAGCCCTTTCTCGTTGCGGACGCTGTGCTCCTTGTCCTTGAAGGTTTTCTTGAAGACGATAGAAGGCATGATTGGATACAGTTGTGGTTGGAAAAAGAATGAAGGGACGATCCGGTGTGGTTGGGTCTGAGTCTTGGATCCAAGTGGTGTTTTCACAAGGTACCGGTACCGGTACCAGGTACCGGATATGTAGCGGTACAGGTTCTTGGAAGATTGGTGTTCTAAAAGTACGGTGTGTTTCCTGTTTTTTGAGACAGCCCAACAGTTCATGACTGCATTGTAGTAACTGACAACTTGCTGGTTCCTTAATGGTGAAGCTTGACCATGTGATCAAGAATACTCTCTGTAAGGACCCGCTCTGCCCTTTGACCGGCCTGGGGATGCCTGGAATTGGCCCATGCCTTCAACGCCGACGAAAATTGGCTGGGCTTGGTGACCTGTCGAGCATATCATCATGGTGGATTCTCATCGTCCAAGAAAGGATGGCTTCGGCAGCCTCGTAGCTCTTCGTGGAATGAATATCTGCTCAGGATTAGGAGCCAATCTGCTTGAATCGAGGTGTTGGCTCGCGGTAGCTATTGGGACTGTAGGAAGCATTGAGAAGCAAAAGCTCGGGTAGAGATGCCTCCCTGGAATCCCGAACGACCCATGGATCAGACATCCAGTAGTGGATACATTGGCGCTCTCCTCCTTGAGAGACCTGGAGTCTGTTTCTAGCTAGCGACTGCACTGCAGCTGGTAGCTGTGATGATGTGAAACGGGAATGGTCCATTACTAGTACTCTACGAGCTAGCACTAGCTAGGCTTCCCGTGTCGTTTGCCTGATTCTATTAGCTGGAACAACTAACTACCGGTATTGTGACCTTCCCTCGGTGGTACTGGTCCCCATGGTGGATGCAATACTTTTGAAACCCTAAAATAGTTGGAAGGCTTGTGGTTTTAAAAGGACACACACGTCACACACCGAACCTTATTGAGCAAACCAGTCAACCGGACCGGACCTTCACTTCGCCGCTGTTGCTGCTCTTTTGGACCCACTGCCATACTAATACGCTGTCTTCCTCACTTCCAGCATCTGTGTTTGTGTTTCTTTTTCGGTTGCTGAAGCAGGGATTGGATCTAGCTATAGCTAGCTCACAATACATACTAATGGGCTGCTGTTCCAGTTCGCCGCATGAGCGGCGACGGTACTTGGATCCGGCCGATTTGGACGAAGAATATGTTGACATTCTCCCAGACCCCAACACTCCTCTCCGATTGCGTACCTTTGGGCGGTACCGTCCCAACCAAGTGTTTGTCCCCGACGACATTGACGGTCTCCCTTCGTCTCGCATTGTGGACAAATTGGCCACCCCTCCCGACACTCTGTTGTACACGGCAGAAATGGACAATGGCAAGGCATGGAGCTGTGTGCGACCGTGTTGGTTGTTCACGCCGATGTGGCCCATGCTCATTTTTCAAATCCTGTTGACAAACGGCTGCAAGATTCATTTCGACGAAATTTGTTGTTGGGTTCGCAAGGAGTACAGCTCTCGCACATATTATCGTGTCTATCCGAATCGCATCGAAATCAACAGCCCATATGGCCGTGCCTTTGGCATGTTGGGCTGTGGTTCCTGGAATGCCGATCAGGTCTTCAGTCATCCGTTTGATCGAGGTGCCTTTGGGTTTCGTCGTGTCCCACGAGGAGTCCTGTCATTGGTGTGTTGTGTCTTTCCTCTGTTTGGAGATGTCGTGGCACGGCAACGCTGTCAATGCAATGGACCTCTTTGGTATTCCTGCACGGATGGATGGTGGTGTGACGAATGGCCTTGTGACATGATGTGTTGTACATATCGCTATAAAGGACTCGCCGATGGAGATGAAGCCGCCATGGCTTCCAACTTAGCCTTGCAGGCGTATTTTGAAGGACGCTCTCTCACACCAGCACAAATGGAACAGTGTTTGCAGTACTGGAGAGGTCATGTCTCAGAAATGGGGGATCCCGTACATCGCAAACGACCTGTGCTCTGCCAAGACACCTGCTCAGTACCCTCCTGTATTCCTTCGGAAAAGATATACCAGACTATCTGCCAATGTCCACGGAAAATCCCTCCCCACTACGAACCCACACCCGAACTCCAACAAGTATATGACCAGTACGAAACTCAACGACAACGACAAATCAAACGCTATAAAGAATTCAAGGAACCAGTACGATTATCGACCTGGTGTCGCAAATTGGCCTGTCAACGCTGCTTTGGACGCAAAGGAGTCGTCTTTTGTACCGAAGGATGTTGTTGTGAAGATGACAACACGCACAGAACTATGGGACGCTGCTATAGCAACCTCAAACAACAAGCACCACAACAAGACGACAATCCTCCCTTTGCACCCTACAGTCACGCTGATTGGGACGATGACCACAATGCCGCCACCATACTCGAACGGGTGCTGGGAAATCCGCCATCAAATGTCGTCTACCGAAAATGGCAGTATGATCCAGACACAAAACAACACATCATGGTACAGTCGCCCGCCATTGTGGTAGCAACAAACAGCAGCAATGACACTACTAATGGACATCATTGCAACCATGACGAACCAATGGTTCTTATCAATGGACATCCAGAGAACAAGATTCACCGTCGACGCAAGCAACAAGATCAAGTTTATCACCAACAAAACGAAAACAGTTTCGAAGTGGTGGTTGACACATTCGACGATGCAGCCGACGGAGCAGCAATTAGCAGTTCCACCAATAGCAGTACTGAGCATGGATCCCATCCCCCGAGTCACGCTCCATGCACTCTACTCAAGGGAGATTTTTGAATGAGTTTGACAATTGATTCACGCGGTCGCCCTTGATTTGGTGAAAGAGTCATCGAGACGGATGGAACAAGTTCACGACAGGCAGGCACAATAGAAACTCACAGGTCTCACAAAGAAGCTACAGAATCGATTCATCCCCCACCCATGCGGCTCCTCGGCAAGCCACAGGCAAGTTCATTCCGTGACAAGACGTTCCAACAGAGCAGTCTGTTGCTGTGTGCACACTGTGGTGCAAATGGTAACTCTTGAGTATGTAGAGACTCTTGCTGGAGTCAACGATCTGCTCGCTAGCCAGCCAACCAAGGAAAGCGAGACAAGAAAGAGGGCAACTATGGAAGCAGCGGCTGAGTTACTTGCTGTTTGACCTAGTTCTGATGGATTCTTTGGACACCATGGCGACTCTCAGACTGGAGTATAAGTTATACAGGGAAGCCCAACCCAGCGGTAATATCCTACGAATGATCCTGACTCGAACATTGCCAAAATGCAAGAAACGATCCTTCACCATCAGCCCTTCAATGGACTGTTTGTGGCACCTGGTGCAGTGGCATCATTTGGTTGCTCAATTTTCCAGAAATGCTTTGAAAATAGGGTGCAGTTTGTAGCCGTTGTGTCGATACGACCCAACATATTTAAGCAACTTGACAACTTGGTCTTCAAAGGGTAGTCCTTCCTCCCAGCCATCTGGTGTTGTTGTCCAAAAGCCCTCAAGCTCCCATAGTGTCAGATCTGGTGCTGTCATGTTACTCCTGTCAAAACGGTGCAGATCAAAGATGAGCTGTCCCAAGCCGTACCAATCGTCAACTTTTTTAATTTCATTTCCTTCTTCGCCAATTCGTCTACCGTCATCGAGTGTTTGTTTGTATCCATTTGGGTATTTGACAACCCCTGCTTCTCCTCCAAAATCAAAATCAAAATCTATCAACCAGCCTTCCTTCGGATCTTCACCAAATACAATGTTGCAAGCACGAATGTCACCATGAACAAAACCTTTCTTGTGCAGCTCTTGGAGTTGCTGGATGATGGGAACAAATGCGGCAGGTTGCTTTGCTTGATGACCTCCAGTGCGGAATGGGACTGCAATAATCAGCAAGGTTTGCGCCTTGCCTTTGTGCCAAAAGTCATCATCTTCTCCTCCTGGCTCGCTGCCCCTTACGGGGAGCTCAACAACTGTTCTGCACTTGCCAACAATATCTTGGCAGGTGAGGTAAACGCTTGGTGACCGAGCCGTCATGTGATACCGATTATCGTAGCTTCGGAATACTTCATCTCCCACTCGGCAGCAATTGGAGCCGAAATATTCATAATCTGCTTGTTCATTTGATGAGATCCATTGGGAAAGTCTTGTGTGGCATTGAGCATCTGTCCAAACAACTTTGAAGCTGCATTGAGGGTGTTTGCTTTTTCATGCCACAGCAAGGACATCTGAAACGCATCATCAGTTTCTTTTTTGGGACCCTTTGGGATACAGAGAAATGTGCCGATCTTCATCTCACAATCGACTCCACTTTCACCTGTGCTAGTCTCCATTGCAATGACAATTAGGAGAATTGGCTTTGAAATTGCATGTTGTCGCTTGCTTCTTTCACCATCATAGTATCAAGGTACTTGACGCTTTGATCCAGTTTCTTCAGTCAGGAGTCATGGTGGGATCCAAATCCAAATTGGATGACGATCCCTCTTCCGTCCACACGAGCTTGATCTCCTGAATGAAACTTCAAGAAGCCCAGCTCGTTCTCTTCCATGGCATCGATCAGGGCTGCTGCTGTCACTTGAGGTTCTTTGCAATTGGGGTTCGAGGTGACAACACTAGAGAAAAGTCTGCTCAGGAGTCCATGTTGCAGATGATCTTTTCAAGCCCCCAAGATCATTGCTGTCAGGATCCTCTCCCTCGCAAAACGAGCAGAGCAGAGGCAGGCCCAGCGGATGACACAATACAGATCGAAGTCGAGAGTCGAGCACTGTTTGGCCTCCGTAAGCTGAGGCACTATCAGAGGGCGCATTGCTTGTTTTGTGCTTCTTGCTGTTGTTGCTGGTTGCGGCCATAATGCTCTGCTTGCGCCGTGCTTCGCAGACATCGTCGCTTTCGGGAATAATGGCCGTTGTTTCGTCGTTACACTGTATTCAACTTTTCTTGGACCGTGGATCGTCGGAGGGATCCACACGCCTGCGTGCCCACGCGATGCTTTTTGGAATGTTCATTCCGACCTTGCCGAAATGCACGAATGAAAGATACCTTTTTCTCACAACCATGTTCCGGCAATTCCACATTGACATTTATTGTGTCAACAATCAAAACCTTCATTGAGATGAAGAGATTGGCATCTCGCCCCCTTGATGGGCATCACATCAGAATTCCAATGACAGCTTTTTGCAACGGTCTAATCAATTCCAACTAATTGGCTGAGCACTTTTTTTTGATTGTTGGATCCAACCAGCACGGAAAGGCATCATAAAAAACAACTGGATTGGCATTTTCTCACAAAATTATTCTCGTTGGAGCTGAACCATAATAATGACGTCTTTTTCTTTTCTCATTGTGGCTTTGCTTGCTGCTACAAAGACTGTGGATGCCTTTTCGGCAATTGCGCCTCCACAAGGCAAAAATAAGGTCCTTGTCTTGGTCGAGCCAAGCCCATTGACGTATGGTGAGTTTATTTATCCAATAAAGCAATTATCTGACAGATGTCTTGGCTTTTAAAAATTGTACCATTGTTATGTGATCATCTGCTCACTCCAATTATTTATTTTTCCATTACAGTCAGTGGCTACGCCAATCGCTTTCAAGCCTTGTTTAAGCACTTGGATTCGCAACAAACTAACTTTGAAGTGGTGACGGTCGATGTCCACTCGGGTCAAAAGCCCGACTCCCATTTGGGTCGGACCGTCCATCACACGGCGGCAGTGCCCATTCCCTGGTACAACGAACTCGGATTGAGCGTGGATTGGAGATTCCAAATTGGACGTGTCATTCGACGCATGAGACCCGACATCCTGCACGTGTCCTCTCCGGGATTGTTGCCCTTTCCGGCATTGTTGTACTCGAGACTCTTTCAAATCCCATTGCTCTTTAGCTACCATACACACATGCCAATCTATGTTCGATCCTATGTCCCCAAATTCATGGGATTGCAACGAGGTTGTGAATGGTTGTCCTGGCAACTCATTCGCATCTTTCATTCCATGGTAGATGCTACTGTGGTGAGTATTTTTTTTTAAGAACTTGAAAAGAGAGACTGCCGGATATGCACTGGTTCTGGCTCATCCGCTGGAACAATTTCTTTCAAATCTCACCATGTATCTTTCTCTTGCTCATTGACTCGCTTTGTCACTCGCTTTTATCACTTTCTTGTTGATCAAAAATGTTATGATGAAGGCCACATCACCTCAGATTGTACAAGAATTCAAAGATCATGGCATTCCTCGTTGCTTCTTGTGGGAAAAGGGGGTCGATACCGAACGATTCCATCCACGCTTCAAGAGTCAAGAGATGCGCCATCGCATTACCAACGGAAACCCCGACGACTTTTTGATCGTCCACGTGGGACGTCTGGGCAGGGAAAAGCGTATCGATGAAATCAAGGAGATTCTGCATAAGATGGACAATACTCGTTTGTGCATTGTGGGACATGGTCCCTACGAGAAGCAACTCCACAAAAACTTTGCCGAATTCGGAGACAAAGTCCACTTTACGGGCTTGTTGCACGGTGATGAACTCTCTCAAGCCTATGCCAGTGCCGATGCCTTTTGCATGCCGTCCGATTCCGAAACGTTGGGATTTGTCGTTTTGGAAAGCATGGCATCGGAGGTGCCCGTGGTGGGATGCAATGCCGGAGGTATCCCACACACCATTCGCCCCGTGGAAAACACGGGATCCTTCTTGGTGGAAACAGGGGATATTGATGGGTATGTGGAGAAGTTGAAGCTGTTGCAATCCAATGTCGAGCTTCGGCAGCGAATGGGTCGACGGTCCCGAGAAGAAATGCTCCGGTGGAGCTGGGAAGATAGCATGTCCCAGTTGCGCGAAGAAACGTATCGAGTGGCCAAGGAAAACAAGCACAATCGGTGGGAGAATCGTCTTTGGAGAGTGGCGACGCTGCAGCCGTTGCGCAAGCGAATCTTTGGTCGTCGTCGTCGTCAGCAGCAGCGTACCGTCATGGGGGCTGGTGATGCCGTTCCCACCGTGGTATCTGCCAAGGTGGAGGATATCTAATAAGGAGACGGTGAGAGCATGCAGAAAGCAAGCAATGATTGGTTGATGCCTGGTGTGAGTGAGTGAGAGTATGTATGGAGCTACGGCAAGGTAGCTAGTTGCAATGAATTAAATAGATAGGAGACTACTATAAAGCAAAAAGAATAATACATGGTTCTTCCACTTTCACAGCCTTCAGCAAACGATCCACGGCATCCACATTTGGAGGAGACTTCTCCCATGGACGATCCAGTGGTGGTGGCAGCTTTGCTGAAGCTCCCGCAGCGCAAGTCTAGGGACAAGGAGGACCGATGCGCAAAGGCACCTCGGCAAATTACTACAATCGGCACATTCCCATGGCCGATCTGTCGACCCAAGGCTCCTTCTGACGAAGCAACATGGCCAGCACTGTAGGGCCGGGAAATGACCCAGAGACGGAACCAAGAGCTCGGGTTGGACCTATGTCGTAATGTACGGTATTGCGAACCTCTCGGCCCGAGAAGTGACTGGATGGTCCACAGCACCCTTCCCGGTCCCCGCTCCAAATAAATAGATGCACAACGAAGAAGCATTGACAGAGTCTCCACGAGTAACCAGCCAAGTGAAGGGGCTCTGATTGAGTTGAGTCTGACTGGGGGGTGATATTTCCTTCTGTTGTTGGTAGGCAGAGGACTGGTTCACAGGACGACAGCATGGAGGCGGAGAAGGATTTTGTTCGTTGCGAAGACTTGCGCATGAGTTGTTCTGGTTCCTTTGTTGGGGCAGGGGAGCATGAGGTGTAGGACCAGGAGATTAGCTTTTGAAGAGATCCTCTCGCACGGTAGGTGGCCCTGTGTGACCGCGTCTGTGCTAGTGGTCCTTCCTTATTGCCGTATCACGCTTATTGTTGCCGTCGTTGTTGTATTCCGCCGTTGTCGATGCGACTCCTCCAGTCGGGACATTCGTGGCGCGAGTTCAGTATGACAGAACCCATGTAGATCCGTGATGGCAACCTGCAGGGACTGTCGTTCCGTGTCACCACGATGGACCTTATCGTATAAATCATCCACCGATCATTGCAATTTGCGTCCTTCTTCCTCGGCACGGTCCATCCTCTCCCCGATACTAGCACTAGTGCTACTTGAATTGGTTGTTGTGTCATGGCGTTGCAGGAAGAAATCCCGCAACGGCCCGGGTTTCCCAAAAACCGCACAAAAGTAGACATTGAGCAGAAAGAGAAGAACCCCTGGAAGCAAATACACGACCAGAAAGAGGAGTCGAAAGGTACCCCAATCCTTCCAATCAACTTGGGTGAAAAAGGCTGTGTACATGGCAGAGGGCGTCAATGCCAAGGTGGCCGCCACGGCCACAACAATGAGCAATTGCGATCCCATGGAGGCGTATTCCAGCCACAAGACGCGACCTGCCACAATGTGGTGCAATTGCAATTTGGTCACATGTCGTGTGACGATGGATTGCAGGAGGAAAAAGTTGACGGCGCCACTGGCCATGCTGGCCTGTGTGCAGGTAATGGCGCCTTGAATGGCTTCGTCGTGATCTTGCTTTGTTTGCAGTAGAAATAACATGGTACTGGTGGTGTCTTGTTCATTGGTAGTAGTATGACTGCCACTCTCCAGTCGTACAATTTGCTCCAGTTCGACTTCGGAGAGTGTTCCAAATCCCACCAGTGCCGCTGTGAGCAAAGCCAATTGCAAGACACCCGCTCGCAGCGTCGCATCGATGCAATCGAGTGCCATGGCACTGCGTTGTTGATTGTTATTGGAATGGGCCGTTTGCAGACTGGATCGTATGCGCACCATGCCCGCCACAAAAACCGGAACGCACGCCAGAAAGATGAGTCCGGAAAACAGAGGAAAATCTTCTTGATCTTGCAATCGCAACGAAATAAACACTGTCAAAAGCAGCACTTTGGAAACACCGCACAAGATCCATGGTGTACGACTGTGTTGTTGTGCCAGTGTCGTACACCACACAAGAACGAAAAACCAGCTTTGGTTCACGGCAAGAATGTACACGGTGAAGTGTCCATTGTGAAGGACCACCGCATAGATGATCGAAGCCACCGCCACCACCAATTGAGTCCATAGAGACTTGTGACCAAATTGCACAAACAACTCTGCTTCTTCTAATACTACCGGTATTACTGATGGACGGGCATCACTACTAGTGCTGGCATCATTGTTCAGAGTCAGTAACGTGTCCATCCTGTCGGATCATAAGGAGTACTAGTACCAGTACATGTACCATGAAGCCATGGGGGAACCCTCAAGGAAAGGAAAAGGGAAGAGCAGAGATGGAGGGTCCGCGTTGTGGACTATTACCTCGGCAGTCTATCTGCCTGAGCCCTCTACCCCTTTAATAGGCCTATGCAGTGTCTGTGGGATCCCCCTCCATTTGCGTCTGTGGGATCCCCTCGTTTTGGTGAAGCCAGGGTATAGGGTTAGGGTTAAGCTTAAAGGATGCTGTGGCGAGACCCAACAGCAGCCACAGATCCACAATGGACAACACACCGTAGCCATGTTGTTTGTTATCCCTTTCCCCCATAGTTCCCTCCAACTGCATAGTAAAACTTCCCTACACAAGCACCAGCCACCTACAGACAACAGCCATCATCACGGACCATTCATCACGGCACGAACTGTGGTGACAAAGCAACCATGCCTGTCAAGTATGGAACACCTGCTTACCGCAGGAAGATTGAAGCCAATCGGCGCTCCAGACAGAAGCAACGGGCACAACAAACAGACAAGGAACGGCAGGCAGAGTTGAAAATCAAAAGAGAATTCATGCAGAAGCATCGAGAACAACAATCTATTGAAGAAAAAGAGATTGCAAAAAAAAGGATCAAGAAAGGAAACAGATCAGACGCTCGATCAAGGGATTTTTTGATGCTGAGGCACAAGATTTCAAAGAAAGAAAGCGATGGATTGAACGAGCTTTAGAAATAAGCAAGCTAAAGCTTGAGCTGAAGATGGAGCGACATAAGCTGCAGAAGCTACGTGGTGTTGAAGACCTAGAAACGTCTGTAAATGGAGGATGGATAAAAGCTCAGCTTACAGACATCACAGAACAGGCAAAGAAAGAACATGCAATCTTAAGGCATGATTGGGACGAAAGGCAACAGAAACTCCATGCGAAGGATCCGGGTTTCTACGAAGCAGAGTGCAACATATTTCAACATACGTGTGATAGAAAGAAGATTGCGCAAGAGAGGAAAGATAGTGCAACCCATCATGATCTGCAACTTGATCGGGTTAAAGAATCAATCCGCAAAGCAATTTGTGCTCGCAAGGGTTTGTGGTGGCGGCAAAATATATTACCAGGGCTTGTGGAAAAATACGGCTACAGTAAATGAAATGCTTCTGTGTTATTGTCGATTTACTGTATTAGCTAGTGGTCTACCCTCTGATCCTCGAGATTCTCCTCTTTGTATATTGCAGCAATCTCAAATGTATTCCTTCTTCTGTCTGTCCTTCTGCCGAGGTATCGCAGCTCCCGCTATTTCCTATTTCCTATTTCCTATTCCGGTGAAGCCAAAGTATAAGGATAGAGATAGTCATAAGCCAACAAAACTGAACATTGATGGTTCAATACAAGTTAGGGGTAGGAATAAATCATTAATATTTAAGGTTAGTGCAATCAGCACAACAGCACAATAAGCCAGTTGTAAATGTTAGAGTTACAATAAGGGAATGACAGCTGGTAAATTATAGAGTTGCGGGCGGCAACACACGACGTAGTCGGGTGTTGCAACACACGACGTAGTCGGGTGTTGTCGCCAGGGCTAGCTTGAAAGATGGGTGCAATCCGAACATAATCCTCCTTCTTCTATCTGTCTTTCTGCCGAGGTATCGCAGCTCCCGCTGACTTAAACTTTGTATCATATGTTTGTGGGCGCCCTTTCGTCCCCGGCGGGTTCAGAATTCAGAAGAAGGAAGTGAACTTCAAAAAGGGAAAGGCAGCTCGAGAAACAGAAACCAGACCACAACAAACTTCAAGCGGTGTTGGCCCGAAACAGCGACTCCGGTACGGTACCTGGCACCGTGCTGTAAAAGCTCGCCACACCTCGTTAAAGGATCGGCTGTTTTCCTGGCTACGGTCTAATAGCCACCTATATACCAGTACCTAGATAGCCAGGACGAAGCTCATTGTATTGCTCTATTTGCTTACAGTCAACGCTTAATCACAGTTCTACCATCTTCGTCTCCTCGTGTTGCATTTCCTGATGACGCCAGAAGTGGCTGTAGTGATCCTGTGGTGGCTGTCGGGTGAAAGTTGGGGCACTGCTTGTTCAAATCATTCAGGCCGAACGACGGCCATGGATCTAGCTAGTAGAAGTGTCATCTTACCGGTACTTGTACAAAACGACAACCAAAGCCAACAACAGCACCATTCTCTAGATTGTCAAAAAGCTTCTAGCTGTCACACGGAATGCAGTCAGCTTTTGCGTAAAGCGATCGCGATTGGCATTGTCGAGACTTCGCTGAACATCCGCAAGTAGCTTGTTCAAAGCCTCGTTCAGCTTGGTTTGGTTCTCAGGAGACTGAGTAGTAATCAAGTGGTCCTTGTAAGCTGTAAAACTTGTTTCGCTTGCCAACATCAGACTCAGCACTGGTCGCATCACAGCCCAATGGTTCTGAGGGGGTCCATAAAGCAACAAATTGAACAGAGTGGCTGTCAAACTCGAAAACAAATTGGGCTGTGCAGTCAGGTGCTGAAGCAACAAAGCGAACCGATCTTGTTTTGAGATAATCCAAGCACGATGCAATCAATTCCTGAACAGCCCAATCGAGAAGGAAACGTACCTTGTTCAGATTCATCATTTCGACCTTCTCCTTTCCCGAGTTGTTGAAGTAGTAAGTGGCCATGTGATCGATCGTGTTCGCGCAAAAAGCACTGATTGTTGCGTCACTCGACTGCAATCCATCGTGCACAGTTGCCATGATTTGCATGAAGACATTCGTGTCCAGAGCGAAGGCAGTCTTTTGGTGATTTCGAAACAAAATCTCGATGAAGCTGTAGTATGCTTTGCTCAGTTTCGGATAGGAGTTCACATCATCCATTGGGACAGACAGTGTCATTTGTAGTGCAACATCAAGTGCATTGTCCAGGGCTCTGTCATTGTAGAGCTCAAAGACTCCGAAGCACACGTAATTTCCGCCCAAAGCCGAATTCAGGACGTTTAGAGACAGCGCCAACCCCTTGTACCGAATCTTGTAAATGTCCCGATCGCCGCTAGCGGGCGGTGGTGTTGCCAGCAGCCGCCGTCCGTAAGCACAAACCACGTCACTAGTACAGCGAAACAACAGAATTCCATTGGGGCTGCTCTGATCGAAGTTCACTCGGTTGGCTTTATTGTGACAGAACTCGTGCAGAAATCGCAGCAGACTAATGATGACTTCAGTTTGGTCGTGCCAGACGTCGGCAACCTTTGCGAGCAACGGAAGATGATTGGGGTGCAGAATATCAAAGAGACCGCTGTATGTTTTTCGGTTGTGAAGACTAGCTGCAATGCCACGAAGATCTCGAAATACGCCAACTAGCGGTCGACGACAATTCTCGTTTCGTAGGTCCTGAGGCGACAAACTTCCGAGTTGCCCCATGACTGTCACAATCGGCTTGAGGAATTGGTCAAACGTCAGTCCCAGCTTTTCTTCTCCTTGCGGAGACAGCAACAGACGCGTTAAGGTGGCGTGGAAAGTGGTGCGATGTCGCGTATTGCCGGGGATTGAAAGAAACGGGAATTGATCCTCGGTGTGATGTAAGGCTAGGAAGCGAACAGTCTCCAGCGTAAGGAGGAGTTTGGAACTGCTGTAGCCTTGAGCCATGTCGTGTAGCAAGTCGAGAGTCTTTCCGATGATTTCTTGTTCCTCGGGCCAATATTTCAGGTTGTTTCCCATTTTCGTCACGATCAGATTAGCCACAACAGTGTGGTCACCCATTCCCAAGTGATCAAACATTCGTTGGTAAATCTTTTGTTTCGTAGACGGCCCAGAGTCCAATTTCGAAGCAATCATGCCAACAACAGACGACAGATTGTCTCCGGATACACCAGAGTTGGACCCAGACATTTGATCCCACATAAACATGTAAACCCGTCGGAAATTCTGAAAGTAGAAGAGTAGCGCCTGCTCCAGTCTAGGATCTGAGCGGCCGGCACCATTGGACGAAGTAAGGCGAAAATCTACACCCTGGGCAAGTTGAAGGGCCCGTCGACTGAGACTTGCGTCAATGGTTTCTTCTCCGTCTGCCATTTGCGCTGAGGACCAGCTGTGACCTCCGACGACAGCTCCAACCATGTAAGTCAACCATGTCAACTGTCCCTCGATGATAGCCATTCGTTGTTGCACGTCCTGAGGCGCGGATGAGGTAGCGTTGGCGCCGAGAGGTGCCATCAGGTCTCGATATTGGTTAAGCAGTGGGTCGAATTTGTTCAACATCATGTTGGCGACCCTCCCGTATTGGAATCGGCAGATTACTGGCAAACGATCCAGCTGCTCTCTGAGAGAGCCGTCGTCGTCTAATGGATCGTCCAATGCACCGTCACTGCGAAGCACTGTCTCGACCGATCCCAGCATACTATCAATGTAGGTTTCCATCACCAAGAGTACTTGCTTTTCTAGATGCGGGACGTGACCTCGTGCTCCAGTTTCCGGTCGTACGTAAGGTACTGCCGCCACTAAGCGCGCCCAAAGCGCTAGGAGGTAATGTATTGAATTTGTGCTGTACTGCCAGTTTCGAATGGACTGTACTGTGAATTTCGCTGCCAGTTCGAGGAATTCAAGGTATCCTTCTGCCTTAACCAATTCGCTGAGTTGGTAGCTTGCCTTCAATCGTCCCAAAAGCCGACAGAATTGATGGTAATTATCCTGATGTTGGAGACCAGTCTCCTTGAGCAACATTTCACGAATGCCACCCATGAGTCGTCCCAGGAAAGCGGCTCTGTCTTTGTCGGTGGGAAACAGAGAGCGCCTCACGGACGAGAGTAGAATGATGGCTTCCATGGCTTTGGACGAGCGCGGTGGATCGGCAGTAGCATAAAATTCAAATAGAAGCTCAGTGGTGGCGGGGTCCTGCAGCAAAGGTCGCCATGAAGTGGGTGCTTGAATCGTTCCAACATCTTCGGTTGATTCATCAGGGTTAGTTCCAATGAAATCAAAATTCAAACAGCGCACAGTGAGTGATAAAGCTTGTTCCCCTAGGATTCCCTCTTGCCTTGGATTCGCAGCTTTTGGAAGTGGAACGAAATGAAAAGAAATAAATGAGTGACAAGATGAATGAATGAGCAAATCAAATGGGTTTGTCTGTTTTTTTCGCGGAAGCTCCGATAAAACAAATGCACTTACTAATGGCCCGTGTTTGCAGTTGCTTCAAGGTAGTCAATCCTAATTGAAAGACCTTCAGTAAACATACATCTCGAAAGCTGACGCTCGTTTTACGGTGCTGTGTGAGTGTCCGTCCAGTGGTAGGAATGTTGAGCTCATCAACGAGTTGGTTTAGAATCTTGAGTCCCAGAATGCAATGATCCACGGTGGCTTGTAGGAATTTCGTGACATCGTCTGCTAGTTCCCGATGGGTGGGGTCGTCAAACCATCCCAGCTTGGTGATGCGACAGACGAGCTTGATAAGAGAGAGAGTGAGAAAATCTTGTAACTGCGGTCCATTGTTGGCCAAATAACCAAGGACGTAATTTCGAATGTCAATTCGTTGTGGCACTGTGAAGCTGTTCCAATGAATCGTGATGAGTTCTATCAAGCTGTTGGAGGCCACAAGTCGAGAGTATTGCGAGTTGGAGTTGTCCAAGATATACTGGCATTGGGGAATGTACTCGGCCGACGACTGAAGACTCAAAAGGCGTTGCTGCGCTTCATTGCGAGACACTTGCTGGCCATTCTCGTCTGTCGTTGGCATTCCCGTGTACAGCGTCTCGCAGAGAGCCTCTACTTGAGCTAGTTGTTGGGCGTCCATGGTGGATGGCTCAAAGCGAGAGGAAGAAAAGTAATAGCGGGGAATCAGGTGGAAACGCAAGGAGAAAAATGTCCAATACAATAGAGTAGGCTATCACTCGATCGTGAGAAACCAAATGCGTGACCACTGACTGACAACAAGTTTCCCACTCTAGCTAGCTAGCCCTTCTTCTTGACAGCCTCTACAAGCGCTATCCAGACAGAAACAGCTCCAAGATTGACAAACCCAAATCAAATCGATAGCTGTCTCATTCGGTCGTCCACACACACATGCACGAGATCTTTTGACTTCTCAACCCGCCGACTAACCAAATTGTGCGGTGGCAACAGCTGTGGAAAAATAGCGGGGCCTCCAAACGGTTAACCGCGCCACTGGCTCCTCTGTCGCTGATTAGGGTGAGCGTTTTGAGTTTTGCCACCAGAGTGGTCTTACAACGAAGGCGCACAACCAAGACATTGTTTCGTCCAAGAACAGATGCAGGGCACAGGGCACCACTTCACACCCATCAATTGACATGACAGTAAGGTCCAACTCATGTCAGTGCCAGTGCCATGCAAGGCACCTAGAAAGCAGACGAGACTGCAATGGTACAAACGAAGATGGTAGAAACATGCATGCAGTAAGAGCCAGCAAGCTTTGCCCCAACCAGAGGTCTTGGCAGCCATTTCCTTGATGCATCAATAGTACTGGACATCTTTTAAAATCTTACACTAAATGTATGACTCGTACGATGGTAGAATCAAAACTTTCTTGGTGGTGGGCACTCAGCTCCGTTTTCACTGAGCCATTCAATCTGTTTGGATCATGGATGAATGCAGGGCGATGTGCCAGAGTAAATCCTAACTAGCCAGACTTGATGCAATTGGGCTCCATATGCTTCCACGACTGTTACAAACATAGGGACCTGAGAATCAAGTGTTCTACCAACTGTAGGAAAAATAACGCGTTATCATGCCTACCAGTCACATCCCATGGAACTCCTAGGCCATTTTCGTCACCCGTAGTTCTGACAGAGACAGTATCAATGGACGTCCCGGTACCTAGCAGATTCTTTTGGAAATCCTCTATATTCCTTTGCCTCGGAGGTCCTCAAAATTGTCTTCCTCGCCCGACACTGCAGTCAACATCACCAGGATACACTTACGAGTTTGCTCAAGAGCTCTTGCAATACACGGCTCTTAGCCTTATTCGCGACTCGATCCTAGATAGGGTTTGAGTTCGACTCATGACTGAGAGTGGCAGTGCTCTCGTCAGAAAACATGGCTAAAGTCACCATACGTATACAATATGAGTACTTAAGTTGTGTATCTCTCTAATGACCAGTCTCAACGTCATTAATACGAATTGGATGATTCGCCAACATCTGAACTCATAAGCCGAATACTTCTCGATTGCACAGTCTACATTCCAACATCACGATGAGCGTGGCTGGAGTACTTCCACGCTACTAGATCCATCCGCACTCAAATCAGTAACGAAATGTTCTTCTTTCGTACGGCATTCCCTGGTGTGTTCTTGTTCTGCAGGATCGTGCGCTGTCTGAGTACGATCCCTTATTCGATGCAGAAATTGCAATTACACAGGCCCTCTTAGCCTTTATCGCGCAGACTCCTACCTCTCATCACACTCTTCGATACCTAGGATTAGAGGGTGTTGTCGGAGTGACTTTCACTGATGGATCTCTCGGGTGAATAGTCTCATTCTGAGATCAGGGCTGTCTTCGGTTCAGAGTGACCGCACCAGAATCTAGGCGCGTATGGTCATACTAGGGTTGATGATGAAACATCGCTCTAGAATTTAGCCAGTGGAGTACTTCCACGCTACTAGATCCATGCTAGACAAATCTTCCACCGTTCCGTTTTAGGATCGTGGAGATACGTAGGATTACTACCGCAACCTACTCTATCACACTTTATAGTCTCCCGGGGAGCCAGATCTACGATCCCTTGATGTGATCTCTCTCGTTGATTAGTTTTCATAGCTTTCTAATCTCTCTCATAACTTTCATTCTCTCAAACTCAAAACACTCGAAAGATCTTTACACTAGCTTTTAGCGTAGTGCACAATAATATTTTCCTCCACAGCATCATATCTGGCAGGGCTAGTAATCCTTCCCGCCCAACATTGTTGCTACCTCTTGACTCGGATTCAAGAGATTCGTTGATTTGATTCGATTCGATTCATTTCTTGTGTGGCTTGTTCCGTAGATAATCTACCTACTCTAAACCCCCTCATCTATCTTGTGTTGTTGGTTGTTCACGGAGACGTCCAGCAGGTACGTTGTCTGGGTACGGTACGTAGTGGGAATCAGTACAACAGGTGTTCTTTTGCTTCTGAGGGAAACGTTCTAGCTAGCGAGCACAGTCAGTTGATATACGTCCTTTGAACTGCTATGAGTACCATGCATGCTACCAGCGCTGCTCCAAGACAGCAAACCTGTGCGACAAGCACACCTGAGGGTATGACAGCTTCTTTGGAACAGCAAAGGCACAGTGGGGCTGCTGCGTAGTTTCGAGCTGTTGTTGCTTCCCTTCCTAATATAAGCTTGGTTGATTGCCTTCCTAACAGCAAACCCCAAGGAAAGCCAAGACAAAAGTTCATCCAATGCTACGACTATTGATTTGATATCAAGGTAAAGTTCTGGTGTTACTGCATCTACTCTACTGCATTAACCTTGAAAAGTAGTGTCATGTTTTTCTTGTCATGTTGACTTGCTTTGCGGATCGTTTTTGTTCTTCTCGAAAGCAAGCAGCATGGGTTTTTCTTCTGTCTGTCTGGATATGAAACGATATTAGTGTGCAGTGTGCTGTGATTCGTCCTGTTCTTCTTGTATTCTGGGTTTGTGCTGTGCGCTTGGATGGTTCTTCTTGAATTGAAAGAAGAAACACTGGTAGACATGCTGTAGTATCACCATTGTCGTTCCAGTCTTCTCTTCCAACCAATCTCTCTTTTTTACATCCATCCGTCCATCCATTACACAACAGCACTCCCCCGACCATTCAAAATCAAACAGCGATATTTACTTCTTGCTCACTTTTCCTCCAATCATGGGGATGGGCTTGCGGGCAACTCCACGCTTTTCGAATTCTTCCTTGATTTGACGGGCATTGCAGATTCCAGGAAAGAAATGGGGCTGTCCTCGTCCGTACGAGTCAAAGGCAGCAAACCATCGGTTCCACTTGGCGGGGTCCGTGTTGGTTTCCTTCATGTAGCAGATCACGGGGAACTCCAAGCTGGGGAAGAAACCGTAGTTGATAATGTCGTCGTACTTCCAGCGATTGGCAGTGTCGGCCACATAGTTGCTGGGTTTCTTGACCAACTTGGCGCCCTTTTCGAGGTCACATTGAGGTCCCTTGACATTGTAAAATTCCATCGAGTCCTTTTCAAATACAAGACGGACGCGGACCGTCTGGACCCACAAGAGAGCGGCAAAGACCAAATGGAATCCAGCTCCAAAAACACCAAGCAAAGAAGGGCTGCCATCCGCCATGTAAGCTACAATACAAATCAGACATAGACAAAGAGAAGAAGAGGTGAGAAAAGAGACACAGCACAAAGTTTTGATCTGATGGAACATGATTTGGCAAGCCCAGCACCATTTCATGAAAACTTACTGGGATGGTACCAAGCAATCATGGGTGCCAACAGGAAAACTCCCAAAGCCAAAGAAAAGTCAGGATCAATGATACGGTCGGCCATGCGAGAACGCGCCGCCTTGGAGACCTTGTTGACAGGCACCGGGGCGGTGGAGACCTTTTCGGGGATGGGTTGATTCCATTCATCAATGGGAGGAGACGCCACATTCACTTGAGTGGCCACACGCTGCATCGATGGCTTGACCACAAAGGCTTGGCTGCCAGTAGTAGCCAACAACAACAAACAACTCAATAGCTTCATGGTGTACAGTAGTAGATAGATAGAATGGATGATCAAACAAGAAAAAGGACCAGCCGACCTGAATTTATGAGATTGTAAAAGGACAAGGGAAGGCGAAACTGGACGGTGATGGATGGTGATGGGTTGTTCTTTGGCAAATCGTGAGGAAGCAAAACAGAAAGATACGGTCGTACCTAACGATTAGCTCTACTAGTAGCTAGGATTGTACCTTTTGTTCCGACCAGCTGGTGCAGATTAGCCAATCGCTGGGACGTCGAACAACCAACTGTTGCGCAGACCTGTTCTCTGCGAATGCAAGCCGAACCGTCTATTGCAACCGGTATCTGAAGCTTTAACATATAAGCAACTCCGATGACAGCTGCAGAATCTGTCTTGCCATTGAAGAACTCGTGTCACTGTCATAAATTGTACTGTAAATAGAAAGTACGTACGGTAACCCTTTTCTGGCTCTTGAGATGACCCATTTGTAGGATCGAGACCTACGACATACCTCTAACCTTACCGGTACCAAAAGTTCAGAAAGACGCACATCCCTTCGAAAGAACGCCGAGGGAGACTGTCACCAGCACATAGTCGAGTGAGTCGAGTGACGAGTCGAGTCTCAGTCGAGTCGAGTCTCACAGTCTAGCTAGTACCGGTAGCTCTAGCTAGTACCGGTAGTGCGTGGGGGAGCTCCCACCACTCTCTTGTGACGAAGGCCAACTTTGGCTCACAGCACTACCAGTACTCCCACATGCAGTCTCTAAGTTAGCTCAAAGCCATGGAACTCCCAAGAAGATGTAAGGTTACTATGAAGAAATGCAAAGGAAGGCGGAGTGCAGTCAAGAAAGATGGTGGTGAAACAGCCATTCTGCCTGCCTGTCTCCAGTCTCATGCAGCCCGTTTTCCAGTTCTTTGCTCCTGGATGGCGGTGGGTCATCTGCCTACATCTTTCAAGCTTGCTAGCGCCGTCTCGCAGCCAATAGCCAGTCATCCTACACGAATTTCCATCAGCCAAGTACTGGTAGCTATTCCGAGTTGAGCCTTCTACGTGTAAGTGGCGGGATAACTAACTATGAGACAAGCGTCGGGATAGGAATATATCAATCATCAAGAATCTATAACCATTAACGTTCCAAAGAATAAGATCACTCTTGCACAAGGACATATATTAAATGAATACATGGGAATTGGAGAAAAGTATATCCGGAGAGGCGATCTCTCAGCCGCAACATCTTGCCGCTGTCCCACTAAGAAACACAATGCTTGATGATGCTGGTTCATACTGTACCCATTGGTACTGCGTGTGAAACCAAGCTTCATCGAAATAGCGCCGTTGTTCCTGTGTGGCCTCACCTGGTGTGCGATGGCAATGGATAAAGCTTAGCGACTTGCACCATTGCCCTTGCCCTTTCCTTTGCCTTTGCCCTTTCCTCCACCTGTCTCTTCTACTTCTTCGTATTCTTCGTAGTCATATGAGAAACTCATGTCTTCGAAGGAGAAGCTCATGTCTTCGCCTAGAAGAGCCGCCATGTCTTCTTCCTCGAGGTCGCGGTTGCCTTCACCAAACTCATTGGTTAAACGTTTCAATTCGTCTGCTTGTTGTTGCTTGACATTGATGAGACCTCTACGAACTCTTGTCACTGGGGCCTTGTCTTGCTGACTAGACTCTGGTGCGGCAGTGGCAAGTCCCAAGAAAACAAAAGACAACACGAAGGTAAGGCTCTGCTTCATCATCATTCTTGCTGTTAATTCGATCTTAGGAGAGAAGGAGAGCTGATTGTCTGTTCAAGAAAGGTATGAGCAGAACGATGCGCCTGATGCTCTGGGGAGGGAGGTTTTCGTCAGTCATCGTTTTGCCAGTGTTGTTCTGAAATTGTGGCGACCTCCGACTTCGTTGGCCTTGCAACAGACAAAAGAGCTTGTTTTTGTCGGCCTTCGAAGCGTGCGCTTGTCCCACGAGCATGGGGGTTCAAACTCTCATTTATATAAACCATGTTGAAACATATTTTATCTCCAATGCATCAAGTTTGGTAGGTCAAAATAAAGTGGTAAACAGCCTCTGATAAAGTCGCACAACCCTTCCCCTCAGTGCTTCACGTAAAATATTTCCTCGTCCATTCGTCCCCATTTTCGGGATGTGAAATAGAAATCTTGAACCTGACCAAAATTGTTGAGCACAAGCAAAAGTAACTTTCCACATGTCTATGTAGCTCCCAAAGACTTTGATGTAACCCGGTAAGTGAAACTGGTTAGCCGGTGCCGTGGCTAATCAACATCGTGTCCTCAGCGGCGAAGATTCCAGGGGATGCGGGCTCTGTACTTCGGCGTTGGTGGATTGGACGATGCAGCTGTGGCATTGTCATTGCAAGCTCTAGACAGTGACAGCATGATGAAGCTCGTTAACAATAGCTTAGTAATTAGGTACAGTAGCCGCCCACAGCCTGCCTTCGATAGGACTAGCTAGGAACCACGGCTGTCTAAACTCCGTCTTGTAGCCAATTCTCAACCTCCGAATCTGTCAACGGAACGTCCTGGGTCACGGATCTTGCTTCGCTCAGAGGAGCCAGGGCAGTGCAACCAGAACGAGCAAAGACTAGAATCAAGCAGTTTTCTGTCTGCGTCAAGAAACCGGCTTCGCAATAGACCATGTAGTAGTTCCATACGCGAAGGAAAATGTCGTCAAAACCTAAGCGTCGAACAACTTTCTCCTGGGCGTTGAACCGCTTTCTCCAGTCAGAGAGCGTCTTTGCATAGTGCAGCCCAATGTTGTCAATATGTTCAAGAGTAAGAGCCGAAGACTTGTAGGCAGCGTCGACAAGAGCATGCAACGATGGACAGCAGCCTCCAGGGAAGATTATCGTGTTGATGAAGTCTGTAGAATGCCGGTAGGTTTCATATCGTTCTTCGGGAGTAGTAATTGCCTCCATTACGAGGATTCCGTCGCGGTTCAGAAGTTGCTCGACTGCCCAGAAGTATTCGGGAAGGTGCTGATAGAGATTTCGCAGAGAGAGAGAGAGCACGATCGGTGAGCAACACAGTGTCTTTAAAAAGCAATACAGAGCCGGATAGGGACAGCAAACTTACATCGTGACCCACGGCTTCGATCATTTCGCAGCAGAGGATTCGATCGAATCGCCCCTGGTTCTCCTT
This sequence comes from Seminavis robusta, assembly GCA_903772945.1. Classification (NCBI taxonomy): domain Eukaryota; phylum Bacillariophyta; class Bacillariophyceae; order Naviculales; family Naviculaceae; genus Seminavis; species Seminavis robusta. Next base: position 34,244 of record CAICTM010000746.1, read on the forward strand.
TCTCCTAGCGAACACGCGGTAGTCGACGACTTCGAATGAAATGAGGTGACCAAGACCTTCTTTCTTCACGCGCTCCTCCGCCAGAGCCTTTTGTTCGACAGAGAGAGTGATCCCGGTGACATTACAACCGTACTTTTTCGCGGCATGGATAGACAAACCTCCCCAGCCGAAACCAATGTCGAGGACTGTTTGGCCTCGTTCGATTTGAGCTCGAGCTAGGAGCGTGTCAAGTTTCCTCCATTGCGCCTGCTCAAGGCTGTCTCTGAACACCAAGCCAGGTCGTCCCGCAGGGGCCTTGACGGCATCGTAGATTGCGCTGGAGTACATCAGAGTCTCTTTGTCAAGAAAGGTTGTGAACAGATCGTTTGAGAGATCGTAATGCGCATGGATGTTCTTCAGGCTGCCACCACGCTCTGAGTTATCCATCACGATCTTGTAGCGAAGGTAGTTGAAAAGTGAGCCAACACGGGAAATGATCAGTCCCGAGGCGTTGGAGATGGCATCTGCATAGCTTTGTCCCTTGAGCGACTTTCTCGGGATATGTGTTGCTCCTGCGCTGTCTCTGTTCGCGATAACCAGAAGAAAGAACCGGAGCAATCCAAGAGGGTCTCCGATGGCCCGTGTTGTTTCGTTGCGGTCGCCCTTGGTGTAAATCGCTGGATCGTACATTTCTGGATCCGAGGGCGGCTCGACAACAAAGTGCCCTGCCATGTAGGAACGGGCCAACCCCAGATCATATTCTAAGCAACCTTCACGAAGAACCATGGGTCGAAAACTCTGACGGTGATGGGATGCTTTTCGAAACGGCATGCTGACCCATCCCCGAACGATTCGATGGAGCCATCGTTGAGCTTCAAATTGAGTCTTCCTTTCTTGATTGCTCGTCGTAGAAAAGACACAATGAACTTCCGGCAAACCCAAACAGGGATGTCGTACGTAAGAGTTTGGTAGGCCCTGGAGACGGCAGCTGTGATGCCCGACATCTTCGTAGCCTTAGAAAGGTCGGGCTCCGGGATCACCATGACAGCCTTGTCTTCGTTGCTTGTACACCACGGCAGTGGTGTCTTTGTCAACCTCGTCGCAACGTCAAAACCAGATCTGCATCCATCCTCATGAAACCCATGACCTGCCCAAGCACCACAGAACCACAGTCCATTTCTTCCCTGGTACTTTTCGTTGATAGTTTGCCGTGCTACCATAGTTTCGGCGTTGAATTGTGGGTGAGCCAGAATCTCTTTCCTGTATGTAAGGGCGGGATCTGGCTTTTCATGGGGATTCAAGGATACAAAGATTTCTTTATCGGTCTCCAAGTTCTGAAGTCGATTCAACCAGTAGGTGACATAAACAGCCTTCATTCGCCCATCCTTGCCTTCCAGTTGGGGTTGACTGTGCCCATTTGCATGGTGTCCATTCGCAGTATGCCCATTCGTATGGTGTCCATTGCTGTGTCCATTGCTGTGACCGTTTTGATGATGACCATTGCTAAATCCATTCTGAGTTGGCTTTTCCATCTTGTTGCCAAACCCAGATCCACCTCCTTCCATAGCTTCTGCTTCCTTGGGTGCCTTCATTTTGTGCACAGAGAGAAGATCCGAGTCTCCGATGCAATTCCAAGAAGCCCACGCCCTGCGACGCTTCGGCATGAGTTTGGGATCAGAATGGATGTACACGGCATTGTCGGCGTATTCAATCTTCGACAGGGAATCGACAAGCTGCCCCGTTACAACGGTATCATCTTGGTTGCCTTCAAGAATCTTGGCAGCTGTGGGTGGATGGCAGGCAAAGATAACTTCATCGAAGATTCCCACAGAGGCATCTCCAGTAGTGAAAAGCTCAAACTTTCCGTCAGATTGCTTCTTGGCAGAAAGAATGGGCGTCGATACCTTGGCTTTGTCTCCTAGCAACTCCTTCAACTTGAGAGTGTAAGATTTTGATCGCCCGGATACTGTGTTCCACTGCAAAGGGCAAAAATTTTATCAGCATGAGTCAGCCACCAACGATAAGATCAGTTAGTTGCGCCGCTAAGATTTCCAATTTCTTACCTGTGGTCTGTCAAAAGTTTGCAGCATTTTGTGATTGCAGAAGAAACTAATCAAAGGTTCAGCTGGAAATTTCAGTACATCTTCAATGCTCGAGGACCAGATAGCTGCAACCATTGGAAACAAATAATAGGAGCAGAAAGCTTCTGTGTAGTTGTGATCTCGGAGATATTGACCAATGGTAACACCACGGCGAGGATCGTCCGTGGGTAGCTGCAACAATTTGCGAGCTTCTTCATTGAACCTGATCATGTCTTTGACAAAGGAATAGAACTCTGGACTGACAGCTTGAGATCGCTTCGCCAAGAGTCCATTCACTCCATCCGAGGACCACTCCACCGTCTTTCCGTGGTCCAAACTGACGCTCAAGCTCATATCACTCTCTTCTTGCTGCACCTCCAAAGCTTCAAACCAACGGACCATGTTGGGGTAGTTATCGTTGTTAAACACCATGAATCCAATATCCACATCCACTCCGGCAACGTTGATGGTGTAGGCATGACCACCCAAGCGATCTTCCGCCTCAAAAAGCTGCACTTGATGCCCATCTTGGTTATTAACAGCAACATGCCAAGATGCCGCCAAACCAGCCACACCACTGCCAACAACGGCTACCTTCTTCTTGGTAGCTCCGTTGGTTCCATTCATGTTGCTTCTCTCCTAAAAATATGTCTGATCTGTATTTATCTCTGGTGTTACCAGGTACTTGATCATGTAGAGGTACTTGTGGGCAAGAAACAAAAATGAGCACAGATTCGCTAACCAGGGGCTGAAAGCTGGATGGACGAGAATTCGTTGGCTTTTATCGGCTTTTGGATTTGGACCGTAGCGTCCATACTGCTTTCTACGGCTGTGCGTCAGAATGGGTGGGATGGAAAGGTTGGCAAAACACGGTTTCTTAAATCCAGGTAAATAAAAACTGTGGATAAACTATTGTGCAGCAAAATCTATTTTTATATACGTTTTTGTCTAAGCCTTTTGATAAATTTATCAATGGGTTTTGAATTATGCGATAAAAATCAAAAACATGTGGATGAAAACTCCACGAGATTCCTATGTGAAACATGGATAGAAGTTGGATAGAACTGGCAAGTACCACGTTTTTCCAAATCCATAGCAAAGTGGCATTTTAGCAATAGTTTTATCCAAACATATCGACAAATTTATTACCAGTTTCTAAATCAGTGGATAAATTCCAAATCTGTTGATGACGGTCGGATCGTGTATTCACCCAATGACCCACTTGGATGTTCTCGAATGTTCTATTCTGAAAAGATCAAAGTATCGTGGATCCGCGAACCTGGTGAGTCTTAGATTTCTGAGTCAGCCAAAACACAGCAGATCCGTTGGAGATCAGTGCGTTCTACTACTAGCTATGATACCGGTAGCTAGACCACCTCGAAATGGCCGAGGAGGCGGGTGGGATGGTGGACGTCATGCTTCGCTGTTTCGGTTGCTCCTGTACCGTAGGCTTGTCAGAGGGACAGAAGAGTTTCTTGCATCTGAGTGATTCCATTGGTTTGCTTGCTGGCTGCAGTAGCTACCGTAATAGCTAGCTAGAGCCAGACCGCGGCTCGCGAGACTAGCTAGCCAGAGCTTCTTCTGCACTCTACCGGTACTAGTATCCTCCAAGACTTCCCCTCGGTCTACCGTCCAGCTTTCCAGTTCTGACATTCTTGGCTACCGGTACCATTACTGGTATAGTTTTGGCCCAGCTTCAATGCAATTCGTTTGCTCAGGAACTGGATACCAGGTACCAGTACCGGCACCGGCACCACCACTGGCTGCATGCATACTGGTACCAGGTACCTGGTGCCGTCACCGGGTGACAACCTCGCCGACGAGCTGTCCGTTCCGTGGAACGAAGGTACCGGTAGGGATAAGGATACAAGAGTCTGACTCAGTGCATTGGTTTGCTGCTCCAAAACCAAGGAGCAACAGAAGATGACGGAGGCGCCAGACAGAGAATGACGGACGCCACGCTACTACATGTACCGTACGGTAACAACAGGAGAAGGACTGAAGTAGAAGAGTCGGTAGAAGCACTCAGTTCTTTTGTAAGGGTGAAGATGGTAAGAAAGACAACAATCAACACCTCTCCAACAATGACGCGCTTGATCGCTGTCCTGTGGCTGCTACAACTGCACGCTTTTGGCGCGTTTGCACTGCTGCAACCCCAGCAGCAGCAGTCCATTCAAACGACTCCTGTTGTGATTTGCCCAGGCTTTGGCAATGATCAGATTGACTACTACGAGCCATTACAACAACCGCGGCAAGTGGGTCTCATCGCTGCCTTGGAGCGTCGTGGTTTTGACCCGGATTTGATCTTTACGATTCCCGTGCAACGCAGTGATTGGATCCGAGTGGCCGGTGGTCTATTGGATTGGAAATTCTATGCCAACCAAGCCTTGCCAACCGGAAATGGCTACGGTTGGTATTTGAAGCGGTTTCAAGAGACGGTCGACAAGGCATACGAATCATCATTGGCTGTAAACAATAACAATAATAATGAAGCATCCCGCGTTCTGGTAATTGGTCATTCAGCCGGTGGATGGTTGGCACGAGCTGGAATGGGGGGTGGTGTGTGGGATCCCGACACGGAAACCAAGACGGCCGATCGAATTTGTGGCTTGGTCACTGTGGGAGCAATTCACAAACCACCCGTGGATGTCGGATCCTGTGTCACGCGGGGAGCTCTCGCCTACACGGATCAGGCATATCCCGGAGCCTTTTTGAAGGGCATTGGCTATGTGTCGGTGGGTGGAGATGCCATTGTGGGAGACAACTCAAAAGAGATTGAGCCCGAGAGTCAAGCCGATTCCCTCTACGCCACACGAGGAGAAGGATCTGCCGCTAGAGTGGCTTTTACATCGTACGACGCAGTTTGTGGAACGGGCGACGTGACTGGAGATGGTGTTGTGCCATTGGAATGGACTGCGCTGGAAGGAGCAAAGCAACTCAAACTGGACGGTGTCCTCCATTCCATTAATGAAGCGGGAACAACTATTCCTACAGATAGGTGGTATGGATCAGAGGGAGTCATTGATCGGTGGTTGCCAACAGCCTTGGAGGAGGCGGGGATCTCCACCTCCAGCGCCAACAGCAGTAGCAATACCAATGCAAATACGTTTGATCTTGATGGCCTTCAAAAGTGGGCCTCTGGGATCTTCCAACAGCAACAATAAGCGATGAGCAACTTTAAAAGTATATACGCTGGCAAGAGAGTATTGAAGCTACTACATGTAATACCATCAAGACAGCTACAAGAACGCGGACTACTTGCTCTCATAGTCCAGAGTCCATCTTGAGATTCATCTTGAGATTCAATGGTGTTAGTCTTTATTCTGGCTGTAACCCAGCTGTTCGTCAGGGTAATTCGAAGTTTGTGCCAGTTTGTACCTATCCCATTTCTTTCCGAGTAGCGTAGGCAAGTTGATGGAAGACGAGTTACTCAATTGGAAACGTTCCAATGCAACCGTACTGCTCTCTGTTACATGCACCGTAGAAAACGCAACAGTACCCTTTAGACGAACACCAGCTGATTTCAATATCAAATCGCAATAATGTCCGCACTTACTAGAATAACTTGAAAGACTTCAAAGGCATCTGTCAGTCGATGAAGATCAAGTGTTTGAACGTTTCATGACAGAAGCAAAGGACGGCATGGACAACTGCAGGGCATGGTCAGCTACGGTAGCAAGGGCTAATGAACCCACTCCTCTTGTGGGATTGGAAAGTGCGTTTCTAACTAGAGTTTGATACCATTGCGTACAAGAGAGAGCTACAGGTACTGAACGACGCTCAAGCAACGATGTCTTATTCCATTTTGGTGCAACGATTTCTTCGCGATTCGATTCTTCAAGAAACCCTACCAGCACAGGTACCTGGCTGTTGCTGCCAGTGCTTCAGTGTCAGGCAGCCTGCCTCTGTAAGGAGCCATCTTGACCGATGGTGCTTCTTCACTCTGTTTGTCTGATCTCCTAAGGCGCCGTTTGGGCAATGACTGATGATGGTAAGCTGGACCCAATGGATGTGCAATTGGCGGCATCGGGGTGGCAGCCAAGTCGGCTGGGTCGAGTCGAGTGAGAGTCTCGAGTCGAGTCGAGTCGAGTCGAGTGACAGCCCCTTACGGCATGCCATCCCAGCCTTTTCCTGCGAGCAAGCCTCTCGCGCTTTAAAATTGACGAAAAAACATTCCAGAATCGGATCGAATCGAATCATTTCCCTTGCTTCCTTTCAGTAACCCACCCCTTTTCAGATTTGGCCACCGTACGGCTGTAGCAAGGATTGGACCAAGAAGTGGTCTTTCTGCTTTGCTGTCTTGAGCGATGGCTGAACGAAGGCAAGCCGAAAGTAGTTTTCTTCTCACTGTCAGGCACAAAAAGGCACGCTGCGGTGGACCGGTATGTTGGCTGTTCACTTCCTCTCCTGGTTTTCGCTGTTTGCAGTGTGGCGTCGGTTGCTGAGGTCGTGGAGTACCGGTACCGGTACGAGTGCAACCACTGCAAATTCTGCCCTCAGTGTGCTCGGTACCGTACCGGACAATGCCAATACGTACAGTGACGATGACGTTGCAGCTTGGCAAATTGGTTTGACTTCTACACTTCTACTCTGAAATCTGAAATGGATTAAGCCTGAGATTGCTACAACATTTCTAGAGCGAGAAGCCTCACTGGTATTATCGAAGCGTTGATGTGGCGACAATTAATTATGTACGGCGCAGAACGCAGCAACCAAGCATCTCGCTTTTTATGTCACGCCTATGCGCTTTCCTTGCAGACAGCTTGATTCTCGTGCTTCCTTTGGACTGCTTGACGTGATCCTTCTCTTCTGCTTCTTCTGGTTCCTAGCTAGCTCTAGTAACCACCTGGAAACAAGAAATGACCATTTTTTGCACTGATTTCTGTATTAATTTTGTATACTAGTAGTATTGCGAGTGTACAGGGGCTGAAACCGGTGTGTGTCACTGTGGCACAAAACAGCTTGGATTGGCAATTTTCGCAAAAGAAACGAAGCTTCTTCGCTGGCGAGCCCACCTGAGAAGCCAAAAGCAACCCTTCAACATCAGCCTTTCATTCAGTCGCCTAAAGCACGAGTCGTCACTCTTAACTCTTTAGAAGATGATATCGAAAAGTTTCTCCAATCTTTGTTTGGATGGCCAAATCGGTCACACTGTACATTCAGTTGAACCATCACCTTGGTGAGCTCTACTGGTACCCTAGCTAGCTGGGTTTTCGGTTGAACTTTGGGCTGCATGCCCCTGAGCTTCAAAAGAAGAAGTCCAAGAGAGCTAGCTAGATTCCAAGAGTTTATCTGCAGGTTTAGCCGGGCACACCGGATTATCTCTCTATGGGCCGAGCCCAATCTACAGCAAACAAAGGTCAAGAAAAGAACCAGAACATGATAGTCTCCGACGTAAGAAATAGTGCATTATGGGCTAATAGCCCTTTTTTTCCGACCTTCAAACCGGCCTAGGGAGGATACGAGGATACTATTTAATTAATACTAGCTAGTAGTAGTCCAGAGCCATTAATAGTAGCTATGCACCCATGCATAGCTAGTAGAGTGTTTCAAACAAACAAACAAATAATAGAGTCTAGACTACTCAAAGTAAACAGCTTGCAAATCCGGTTTTGACTAAGTTTCTACCCGCACAAACCACTAGCTAGACCACCCCCTTTTGCAATAATATGCCCTCTTGCAGACCGCACAACGTCCAGTCTACTCATCTTGTACACATTCTAACTACTGAACGTATGACATAGTAGTCAAGCGAAATCCAGCAAGCGACAACAATTCTTCTTACAAGTAGCACTAGCTACTGGCTAGCTACTCAGTACCTGGTACACAGTGAGTGTACTTCTGTACCAAGACGCCAAGACCACGGAATAATTAATTGTGCCAGCTGTTGTGCTTGTGGCTCTGGTGAATGTTGGGTTTAAAGCAAACGATTCGGTGTCTATTCTGAGGCTTCGTACCAGGGTTCTTGTGCTGAGAACTGGTCGGTTCGGTAGGCACTTTTATGCGTCAAGCATCGTACTGCAATCTAGCTAGCTAGTAGTACCGTACAGCCGTAGCTAACATACCTCTACCATTGAGTGCGATGCGGTACCGTGCCAGGTATGGCCCTATTCAGCACACTAGATCTCGCTTTTCGCATTTGCTATTAATAATAAAATAATAAGGCCGTGTTCTGCGAAGAATCTACGAACAGTGTTGTCCATTCTGGCTTCTGGCGACTGGGTCAAAAAATTTGCCCTTCCAAGACAAGCAATCTCTCTCACAAAATTCCAATCCTCTCAGCGAAAAACATTTCAAAGAAACAACCAACCAAACCTCAAAAACGACGATGGACTCTAAACTTCTTGTCAACCAAGCCGCCCTTCTCAACGCCGAAGGTTCCCATGCTTTGACTCTTGGAGACGCCATGGCCGCCCACTACAAGCTGAAGCAAGCTCTTCAAGTCCTCTCTCAAGCGACAGACTCGTGCATCCAACAAGCACCTGTGATCAAGGAAGAAGGGTGGTACAGGAGCATTGTGTCTTCTGCCGTCGTGCCTGGTTTGAATGAAACCAGCCAGGGAGGTGACTTCTACGTGTGCAACAACGCACTTCTGTTCCACTTTCTCGACGAAGATGTCATCGACAGCGCCGCGGTGGCCATTTGCTGCCACTGTGTGATGTTCAACATGGCTTTGACCTTGCACCAGAGAGGCATGTTGACTGGAACAGAGAGAAACTTTGTTTCCGCTGGACGCTTGTACGAACAGTGCCTCAGGCTCAGTGCTGAGATCGAAGGATCGGTCGACGACCTGAACATCATGGCAATTGCCATTTGGAACAATCTGGCCCAACTCCACTACATGCTTGGTGACTACGACATGGCCATCGAGAACCTCAAGACAGTACAAGGCTTCGTGTCAGACACTGACTTGGAAGAGTGTGTCTCTCCGGGGCTTGCCCATGCGGTCAAGTTGGACAATGTCATCCTCAATGTGTTGGTCACAAGTAGACCCACAACGGCTCCTTGCGCTTAAGAGACGCAAAAGCTCCTCACAAGCATCCTGCCTGCTGCATCACACCTCTCGCGATCCAGGTGTCATTTGGACATATGAATGAAAACGAATCGAATCTGTACATTTTGGCTAGCTAGCTACGCTCTCCTCTCCTCACATCATCTTCTCGAATACATCAATTACATCAATTTGGTTTATTACATAAAGAATACGTACTATAAATCACACAATACAAGTTGTATCTGATTCTGTTACCGGTACTTCTTCAAGTGCCATTTTGCATTTACACATTAGGTTTAGAAGACAGAGGTACCGGTTACGAGTGACTTCGACGACGGTGCGTTCCTTCGTTCGTGCTACCGGTAGCCGCCGGAGTTGGTGTTGTGAGAGGGCAAGGCATTTTCGTCCTGTACCGCGCCGCCGTCCATGTCACCTAAACCGAAAGGAACGTTGCAAAACCATTGGAATAGCATCAGAAAAAATCGGGTTTGGCTAAATCGTTACGTCTGGTCACCTACATACCGGTACACCAAGCCGTGGGTGGGCCAATGTCTTAAAAATCGAACATGGCTTCAGAGCCCTTCATGAGCAAGCAAGCAATGAAACAAATCCACGACGGCGAGTGGATCGAAGCATCCTTTCAGGGAAACATGTACTCACACTACACTTGCGTAGCTAGAATCCTCTGAACATCAATTGTTCCTCCTCCGTTAGTTCCCGATCAGGAGGCTGAGTTTCGCTGTCGTCATAATCAGCGAAATTTGAAACATCCATGGAATCCTTGATGGGTGGTGTCCACGGTGAAGAAATCAGCTTCTTTCGTAGCTTCCGGAAGTTGATTGTATTGAACCAGGGCTGAGCCATAATCTCCAAGTGTCCCCTTGTACTGCTTCCCAATCGCTTTGTTGGATCCAGCACTAAGAGCTTGTCAATCAAATCCTTGGCGTGTTCCGAAAAGGAGTCTGGACATTTATAATCGCAGCGCAGGATCGCCTCGAATTCATCCTTTTGTGTAGCGCCATCCCAGTAGAACGGCGTCGTCCCCTCCAACATCTCGTAAAGGACTACTCCAAGTGCCCAGTAGTCTACGGCTTTGTTATGGCCTCGGCCCAGCAACACCTCACTGGCAATGTACGAGGGCGTGCCAACCATGGAGTAAGTCTTACCGACGACAAACTTTGCCAAACCCATGTCGATCAGCACTGCATATCCCTCAGAATCAATCATCACTTACGACCGTCAGAGAGGAACAAAACGCACGAGAATCAATGAAACCAAAAGGACAAGACCACCAAAACGTCACAAAGGTCAAACTACTCACCATTATCCGGTTTGAGATCGCGGTGAATGATAGAACGAGAGTGCAAGTGACCGAGCGCCTCAACGATGCATGCGCTGTAAAAGATCGCATCGTCATCTCTCAACCCATACCGCGATCCTTCTTCCTTATAGATGAGCCCAAAGAGTTCTCCTCCCTGGAAAAGAGGAAGTAGCAAGTACACGTAGTGTTTGTCCTGGAAGGATGCATGCATTCCCATGATGAATGGATGGTGAACCGACGCCATAATCTCTTTCTCGTGCTTCGTCGACTCGATAGCATTTGTGGTGTGTTCCAGTAGGTGCACTTTGCTCAAAGTTTTCAACGCGTAGGTTTTCTTCGTCTTTTTGTCGCTGGCCAGATACACCACCGCAAACTCTCCTGAAAATGTATGTGGTGTACAAAGCGAATAAAGAGACATTGAAAGATAGATGTGTTGTTAGTCACAGCTGCGGCATTAAAATGCATCCAAACCGCGTTTACCAGTAGCTCCAATTCAATTACCTTTGCCCAGAATTCGGTGCTTCTGGATATCTTCCAGCTGTATAGAATTGTCCAAACCTGGGTACTGATAAGGCATGGCAGCCCCCAAACGCACAACCTCGCCAATGACTTCTGCAACGTCATCACTCTCCAATACAAAGAAAGTCGTGTCTTCTACGCAAGTGGCCTTGGCCATCGTGGCACTGATGGGTGTGTGGTCAGCCCTACGTGATGCTTCATTGATCCATTTGTCACCTTGCAATGCAGATTGATCATCTCCAGACGGTAAGAGAAAGCCATTGTGTCACAACATCCTGGATTTGGCTTTGCTCGCGGTGAATTGATTTGTATTCTACCGTACGGTACGTACCAAAGTAGTCTCCTCGTTGCAAATGATGTGTTGTGTGCCCATCAAATAGACTGACGTTACCTTCTCGAATAATCCACAACGATCTTTGTTGTTCCTTGCTGCTACCGTCCACAGCAACGTCGCCAGCCTCAAAGGATTTTTCTTGCAATCTGTCCACCAATAGGTACAACTCGGTATCCGTAAACGCAGAATTGGAATTGGCAAAGATGGGCAACGCCTTCAAGAAGCGTTTGCGAGATTCTCGGTCCAAAATGGGCTCCAACAAGGGTCCTGCTACCGATGTCAAGAAATCGTCTTTGCTCATGGCCAATGTTACGACACGTTCCGTAGCGGCAGTGATATTGGCTATTCTTGGTTCTCCCGACTTGAGCTCCATCTCACCAAACCAATCGCCCTCCGAAAGAGTCTGGTCCATCATGGGACTAGTCCCGGTGCCAATTTCGGTGACAGTGACGGTTCCTTCTTCGATAATGTAAAAGACTTCCCCCATATCACCCTTGCCAATGATTTTGTCGCCTTGTTGAAATTTGACCGATGTCAAGGAGTCGGCTAGCTGCTTGAGAATATCAGAATCTTCCACCTGTCCAAATAACTGAGGTGCCTTGAGCCTCAGATCGGTCGCAGACTGTTCCTGCTCTTTGGAGTAATGTCTCAGAATACGTCGAAAGGTTTGCTGGTCTACCTTCCAAAGCACCGAATCTTGCACTGCCTGACAGGTGGCGGATCTGGGAAAGTCATACAGCAATTCCAATTCTCCAAAGGCAGCTCCCCCTTCATCATTCCGGAACACTTCCTTGCCGTCCACCATGAATTTGACCACCCCGGACTGCAAGACGAAGAAATGCTCGCATTTCGTGTCACCTTGTTGAATGATAATGGTATCCGCTGCCACTTTCTCTTGCCGAAAGGCATCCACCATGCGGGTCATTTCTTCCTCGGAAAGATCCGCAAAGACAAAATTTCCTTTCAGCACCTTGGTCAGGAATTGGGTATCTTCATCGGATTTGGGGTAGCTGGGGATTTCCTCACTGGATGATGCTGAAGGAATAATGCCACCATCGCTGCTGATTAGTGGTTCAGACTCGACATGCTTGAGGAAGATTTTTTCCTTAGTCTTTTGGAGTTTGGCATGCAAAAAGATGCGCCGTTCTTGAACCTCGGTGAGGGTGGCCTGGAGAAAAAAAAAGGGGAAAAAAGGATACCCTCAGCCTGCATACACTACTGGGTACACTATCAAGTTGCATCTTCTAGTAACGGAAGAATACATCCCACTCATGGTAGCATCTCTTTCTTACCATTGTTCCCTTGATTGACCACTTCTATCTATGTATGAGTGCCTTATGCACAAGAAGTGCAATGGTTGGATCCGGAATGATCAAAGTGGGAAAAATGTGGTGTCAGGCTGCGTTGGTCGACAAGGATCCCCGCGGTCGAGTGATGGTCTTCTCATTTCTGCTGTGATTTCGGAAAGATAAGAGAGGCGCTGCAAAAACAAACATTGATTGTAAGCCATGAAAATAGAACCAATGTCAGCAGCTTCGATAGCTCAGTAGGCAGAGCGTACGTCTCATAATCCAAACGATCATATCACCTGATCAATATGCCTCAGTCAGCGTAAGGCCGGGAGTTCGATCCTCTCTCGAAGCACATTTTTGCCTTTTGTGTTGAAGCAACATTCAAGTCTTTGGCAACTAATAATCATGTGCGGTGATGGACTTAGTTAGAACTGGAGTTTTTTTAGTTCATCATACTCTCATCTGATTACGTCTCAGGCAGCGGAAGGCCAGGAGCTCGATCCTCTCTCGAAGCAATTTTTGCTCTGTGTGTTGAAGCAACATTCAAGTCTTTGGCAACTAAACATGTGCGGCAATGGACTTAGTTAGATTTGTAGTTTTTTAGTTCATCATGCTCACAGTTTCTTTTTGTTCTGGTGTTGTTTTAGTTCATCTGATCAAGCATATATCAGACAGAATATAGACGCTCGTTTCTCAAAGAAATTTTATTTTTTGTTACCTTTTCATCAATCTTTGGCAGGCAGCTACCTCTCCTATCTTTGACGACTTACCCAAATCATTTGCACTACGCTAAAAGCAAGCTAGTGTAAAGATCTTTCGAGCGTTTTGAGTTTGAGAGAATGAAAGTTATGAGAGATTAGAAAGCTACGAAAACATTGCACCAGAGAGCGCTAGAGCCGTAGCAGAGAGTGAGAGCCATAGCAGAGACGGATACAATAACGTCACCCATCACCAAAGAACACAAAAAATTAGCAAATTGGAGGCTTCAACTCTGACATCATCCAATGAGCTGAAAACGCAACAGCCAAGCTTCACAAGAACAAGCGATCGGCCCTCAAAGAGCGAGGATGGGAACGTCCTGTCTGACTCGAGCAGAGCAGAGGAGGCCTCTTTCTCTTTTTGACTCTCAGTCCCCCCTTTTATTCCTAAGTAAGAGAGTTTTGTATTAGGGTATGCATATTATATGCATTAGTCATTGAAACTATTTTGCCGGGGATAGCCAAATCTTTGAGAGTATCTAGTGCTATTGTAAATTGCATTGCTACCAGGTAGTAGCATCGGCAACCCTCAAATACAACCTTTTGCCTACTAAGCACCAACTGTCAATACAACTCATAGTTTATGATTACAGGTAATACAATGATTAGTACCGGCAGGTAGCAGTGTTTGTTAAATAATTGTAACTAGCAGTTGCTTCTCCCAGAGCTCCTTACACTTGACTCCATTCGGCATTAGCAAACTACCAAGCAACTTTCCCATTCAGCGACATCTTTATGTGTTTGACCTGGGCAGCCCATCCCCAGCTCTATTCTAAACATTCTGCTGAGCCTGTTGGTTGCTAGTAACACTCTAGCTTAGTAAAGATAAAATACTGTTTTACTGTTAAGCTATTTCCAAGAAGTGATCTTTCTCCATGTTTTCTGGGATTGATTCAACTTCAAAGGATATAGTGAAGGGGGTGACCATATAGATCAGTTAAACTCCCCATGTATGTAACTAGAGAATTGATATAGATATCTCCTCTAAACTAGATTGGGGTAAACGAATAATTTGTATTGAGGTGTCTGTAATACAACCTCCAACACACTCCTGCACGGTTCCATAAAGGATACCGTGGAACGAATAATTACTGTAATGATGGTTGCTCCATAAGGAACAGTTGTTGGTCAAGAGACCACTTGCTAGGTTGCTCGGCATTCCGCTTGGTGGCGAGAAACTTGTCATCCATAGCAGTGCTGACAAATCTGTCACAGTCAATGTGGACATGTGGACAGTGTCGTCAGGAAAAGCCACTGTGGCTACCACTCCTGTGAGTGTTGCCACTCCTGTATGACTTGCTGTGGCAGTTGGTGCCGTCACTTGATGTTGCTGTATTCGAAACTGGGAAGTTCCGATCACTTGTTGAACTGTGGACTGGGAAGTTCCGGTCACTTGGTATTGCTGTAGCTGGAAACTAGGAAGTTCCGGCTGCATTCTCATAGACTCAAACTGTGCTCTTGACTGGCGGTGTAGACTGAACTAGACATCGATATGCCATGGTCTCAATCGCCAATGATGTGTGGAAACATCAATCCATTCAGGCTTGATACTGGATTTGGAAATCAGGTGAGCATGAGTCTGTGCAATAGCTTGGTAGCTATCTGGAGTCAGCTTGTTGTCCATTGGAATGGAACGTGAGCTGTCTCTTCTTGTTGGATGTCCTGCTGTTGTCTTTTCCAGAGGAATGGAATCCTCTTCTTCCCAGCTGGGGAAGCTTCTTCCTTCATCACGGCCTCCTCTTCTTTGGAATTGAATGGCTGTGACTTGTTGTACATGAATGTGTGCTTGCTTGATGTGGACCTTGGTTTGCACCTCTTGTAGATGGGTGCTGGCAACTTGTGGCGTTCCGTCGAACTGTTGCTTGCTTTGAGCTGGTTCCATGGTGGAACTGTTCCTGTGGAACTGTGGGAATCCTCTGCAGAAGATATCCCGGTAGCACTGGTGTGTGTACCCTTGCTTGAGTAAGCTTGCTCTGCCTCGATAGGCTTCTGTGGTCACAGTTGCAATCTCATGATGGATCTTTTGAGTCGATCCCGAGAGTCAAACTGAATCGATCTCGTGGTCGCTGCTTGTGATTCGATCGCTTTGTGTCATTTGATCTGGCATGATCGTTTCTTGTCAGTCGATCTGGTATGTCAATCTGGATAGATCGATCGGAGAATTCAAAGGAAGGTTGAAAAAGGTTTGAGACTTTGGTTTTGGTGGGTACAACTTTATCAATACCACTCCTGCTGTCACTGTTGGCACACTCCTGTGAGCCAGCTGTGGCAGGACTTGTACTTGTTGTAGCCAAAGCTTGCTTGGTTGGTTTGGACATTGGATGCACCTTGGGGTTGCTATGGAGCTAGAGGTGGTTCCTCTAAGATTCCTGAGAATCGATAGCACTCAAAATGTCTATCTGTGCTTGGGTAAGCAGGCTCCTGCCTTGGGAAGGCTTGCAATCCTGTCTCGCGTCGTTGTGTCGACTGGCTTGCAATGAGTCCAAAGCACCTGTCTTTGGAGTAGTTGCTCGGCATCCCGCATGGTGACGAGAAGCTGAGCTGTGGAGACGAGACAATACATGCAATGAACAATACATGCAATGAATGTCATCGTCGGAAAAGTCGTTGTGGCTGGCACTTCTGCTGGGAGTGATGCCACTCCTGGAAGATTGGTGTCGGATGATACCGTCACTTGGTGTGGTACCTGCGGCTCAGACTGGGAAGTTCGGCTGCATTGACACTTGATGGGGCTGGAAGCCCTTCGTAGATGGAAGCTGGTTGAAGCTTCTGGAAGTCGTAGACTTGTGGGAAGTGATGCCCTATTGGAAGCTGCATGGAAGCTGGAAATGATGTAGCTTGGAAGTCACGGACTTG
>CAICTM010000747.1:0-50307 GCA_903772945.1 Seminavis robusta
AGCGTAGACAAGGGCATCTGAAAAAGCAAAAAAGTCGACGAAATGGTACGTATTGATGAAGGACGTAATCTGTTTCTTACAATGATTCAGTTGTGGCAGTGTATAGTAGCTTTGGAAGATAATGAAGGTGGATCAACTGCAAATGATTACGGTATAGCAGATGCTTGTTGTTTTCCGCCATGGTCATGTTATCTATTTTTTTTTACTGATAATGGAGAAGCTTCCAGGAAAGATCTGTTTGTCGGAGTGGTGCTTGCCGCGAAAGGTGACGAAATTTTCTGTTGACAGGTTCAAATTGGCGGAAAAGGAGGCTGAATTGGCGGAGGGATGTCTTGAGAGAGGAGAACGATCCAAGGTGATGATGGAGTTTTGATATTTTGACACTCCTCCCTTTTAGAAACTCCACACAGATGGAGTTCCTAATAAACGGCATGACCTCCAATAAAATAGATGAAATAGATCTTAATTTACGTCTTCTTGTGTTCACCCCTGTGTCCTCTGCACTGTTTGGATATCGGGAAGGACTTGATAGGAAAAGATGTCGAAGCACGGCATTGAAGGTGGGATGTATCCAAGAAGTGTTTATTGGACAAATGCCAACAAGCCGCCCCGAATTGTGGTGGAGCCTTTCACTGGTAGCAATGCGAGACCATCGCGTTATAGCGATTTCTTGGAAGAACCAAGATGCCATCCTTGCAGCACTATTGAAGACGCTTTAGCACAGGTGGAAACCCATTTTGGTGGCTATTACAATGGACAATATTGTCTCAAAGCCGATGGAACAGAACGAACAAAGACTGGAATGAAAAAGTACAAGTTTCATTGCATTGCAAACGCGACAGATAAGGCAACAGGTCTTGTGTCGAAGTGCAAATGGAGATGCCAGATTCGGTGTTATAATATTGATACGACGGCATCCCAGTTCAAGGTTTACACCAAAGGATTCTTGATCCACAGCCATGATGTTTGCAGTAAACCAATGTCTCCAACTGACCAACACGGCTTGGCGAACTGTATAGTCGCGTTCATCAACGAAATGCTCACATTCGAAGCTTCAGCAAGGAACCGGTCTGTGTTGAAAATAGCGGCAGAAGAAATGCTGAGAGCCATCACTGAAGCATTGGAACGTGCAGTACGGTGTGAAGGTCACACTCATCCACTCAAACGTCACACGTATCTGCTTCAACCAGAGTATCGAGAGCACCTGAAGAGGCAGTTACGTAACTACATGAACTACAGAAAAGTGAAGTTCATTGAACAGAGCTTGGGCACCAACAAAGACATAGTGAATGCATACAACCTTTACCGTGCACTGCTCAACTGGCGTTTGTCGATTCCTACCGGGTACGTCCCCAAGCTTCATGAATCAGCAGATGCACTTGCGTCTTCATTGGGTTTGTCCGTAGACGAGATGATTGTCGTGGACCTGACGTATGGAAGAATGCACAATCGATTCAAGCATGCGATGTGCTTGGATTCACCAAACAAGAGGGCCGACTTTACGGATAAGATGGAACAATCCTTTCTGGTAACATCTCCCACTGCTCTGTATATGTTGATGCACCTTTCGACTCGACGTCCCGGTACAAGACAAATTTGTGCGGATGGAACTGGTGGAACTTGTCTTGACTTGAGCACCATGGTAACGATTGGTTCACTTTCTGTTAAGGAAAGAGAAACGCAGAATCAAGTTACCGCTTCGCTCAGACCAATTTGTTACTTACACGTTGGGGCAGAGAGATATTACCCCTACTGTTTGGCCCTTTATGTCCTCCGTGATCTCTGTTGGCAACTGTTTGAGTGCAGGTTAGTCATCGATTGGGGCACATCGGATCGCGCGGATGCTTTCATCAAAGCACACAGGTTCTTCAATCGATATCCTTGCGTATGTGATGAAGACCCCCTCCAAGAGCCTATTCCGAAAACGTCTGCATTGGTTGATTGTAGTGTTGTCGAAAGAACGTGTCCATCTCAAAACAAGGCGATAATTCCTGACTTCTCTTCAAGTTTGCCTCTGTCGGCGAACTCATCTGATATTAAACCGAATGTCGCGGCCTCAAATAACAGCCCGTTGTTCGATTGGGACAGCTGGAGACGTTCATGTCTTGATCCCGCCAACAGCAAGGGAGCCACCCCTTGTTACTTCCACATCACCCAACACTTTGCGAAGAACGATGGGTATGTAAAGAAAATCCGTGACAAAATCTTTGCCAAAGGAAGCAATAAGGAACATTCTCTTGCACATCAACACATTCGAATGATCCACCATTGCAAGACAATCCAACAAAAGGTCAAAGTGACAGAGTTAATCATGCGAAATTGGATGGAAGAGCGAGGGGAGACCTCAGCCGCACTTCATTTCCTGAAAATGTATGGAGTGGGTCCATATTTCAACTTCAATTACAGCCATCCAGGATATGCAGGGGTTATGACTGTAAGTAACAGCAATGAAAGCCACCACCACCATAACATGAAAGGGAAAAACGCACCCATCGCCTTGAATGTATCTTTGCCGAGGCTCCTTGTGGACACATACCCAAGTCTGCTCAAGAATGATTCCATAAACCGATGCGATCCGTGCACCATCGTAATTCCACGAACTTGCTCTCGTCTTTGCCTGATTGTCAGTTCATTCCTGCAATTACATCGCGATGTTGTTCCAATCGATGTTAATCGCACAGGACGTCCGAATGCCTGGATATGCAATTTGGGATACAAGATTGGTGTTCCCCTATCGAAGGAAAGAATTATGAAAATCCAGTCATCCCTGAATGGTGACGAGGAACCATTCGAAGACCTATATTCCACGGAAGGTCAGACGATGGACATCACTGCACAAAAGATGATTGCTGTGAGTCGCAATTGTTGTGTTCTCACCTTCTGTGCCGAAGATGGAATGGTGACTGGTGACTGTGAAGACTGCCGAAAGCGACTTGGGTACAACTGTCCAGCTGCGGCCTTTGTACGTAGTCGCTTGGGACATTTCGATGTTTCCTTAGAAGACATGAGAAAAGTTAGAAGCAACACAAGACGAACTGGTTTCAAGGCACAAGCAAGAGGAAGAAGAGATGGAATGTATGAGGGCGGACTTCTTAAGGATGGGAGAGTAGCCAGAGCAACACCCAAGATGCTTACAACGAATGAAGAATTCCTTGAGTCACTTTCGACCCAGCACAAGATCGCCGCTGTAAACTACCTTGGATTGACAGTGTCAGACGAACAGAGGAGATTCCTTCGTTCCACCGGATTTACTTCCAAGAGTGCAGAAGACACCATTTGCCTTAAGGAGCTTCTCTTGTTTCAAAAGGAGTGTGCATTGTATAGGGACGGTCAACATGAACAGCGAAAAGCGAGTTTTTCCAAAGCAAGTACCAAAAAACAGAAGACGCTTTGAGTCAGTTGGTTGTTGCTGTTTGTCTTCGAAGACGATCTTTCGCACCGGATGGTATTACTCCATACGAAAGATGTGGTGGTGGATTGCTTGCATTCTGCGGAATGTCTATTGTTGGTGCGTAGCGATACTTAAACACTTCTCGGAACCATCCGAAGACTTCCCGGAACCAAAAAGAATCCTATAATAGCATTGTAGAACCATCGCAACAAGAGTACTTAGACATCGTTCGCATGGTCCAGTAGGACAGGCTCTGTTGATTTGTCACTTACCATTTCCAACCGACATGAACCGACTTGTTCCTGCTTTCACCACAGAAAACGTAATGATCTTTTGGCTTAACAAGGGGATGTCCATGGCAAGTTCTTCATACACAATTCAGAACACGGCCTCAACCGATAACGTCGTTCCGTTTCCATGAAGAGCGACCTGCCGGACACCTCCACAATCAGTCATTATTCAAGCTTCCTGCAATTCGAAACCGAAAAGGACAAAGAAAGCATTGCGATATGGCCTCCAGCGATGATGACAATGACAAAAAACCTCCGGCCCGGAAGGCTTACGTGAACCCGTATGCCAAGAAGGAAAAGAGTAAAGATGCTTCAAGCAAACCGAAACCGTTGGCGCGCATGCAAACAAGTGGGAAGGCCCCTCGTTCGCAGTATCCGAGTGGATATTCCCAGTATGAGTCTGTTGATGATGTTGATGTCGGGGACGATATCCAGAACGAACCTGCCCAGTCGAGTCGGAAGCCTCCACCTTACGCCTCGTCTTCCGATCGTCTTCGATTTGATCCTTTCCACCCTCATTCCCCATCTAATGATGGGTACGTTCCACCCCAAAAGGATTCGCCGAACACGGCCATTGCAAAGAAGCGTCGTTCCACCATTAACTCAATTCGTCCCGGCTCGAAGCTGTTGGATTCTGGTTCGGTGTACTACCACGTACCAGCCATCTACGCCGCAGAGAATCCGAATTCTCCCCCTGGAACTCCTCCAAGACAACCAGTTGCCGGTATGGTTGACGACAATCCGGCACCGCCTGCTGGTGTTCCTTCGCCAGGAATTATGCCTGCCCACCCATCACCTGCCAAGAATAGCAATGATGACGAGGAAGATGAATTCCCACTGGAAGACTTTGTTCGTCTGGGTGCCACAACTCTCACACTGTCTGAACGCTGCTACGTCACCATCGACAACCTCAAGGTGTCTAAAGTGTTCCTCATCGATGTGGTCCAGCGATACTACCACGGATGCAATCAATCATACTTGGACAGTGGACTTGAAATAGCTTGGAAGTTTGAGGATCACCTTCTCAAACAACCAATCTTTTGGATTGCGCAGAGTGGATACCCATTTCCCCGTCCTAGAGATAACTTTGCAATGATGGGATTGTACTTCCATCCAGACAAATTCATCGAGATGCTCCAAATGTTGCACTACGCCATCTCCATGGAATGGGGGTTCTTCAATAAAGTCGCCGACGCTTTCAAGTGGAATCATGATGAGTATGCCCAACGATTGACTTTCTTCAAAGAGGCCCATCCTTTCAGTGGCTGGATGTGCCGTCGACGCGAAAGAGCTGAGGTGGATAACATTCACGATCCAATTCAGGATCCCGACAACGACAATGATTCGGATGATGATGACAATGACAACAACCATGGACCGGATCGCGATGGAGGTGGTATCCGCGGAAAGCAGCGAAATGGAAGTCGTGGAACTTCTGCCAACAACAACACCAACAACAAAAGTCAGCCGGAGATTCGTGGTGATGGAAACGGCGGTCTGCTCCCAAATCAGGCCTACATTCCACTGACCATCCGCACTGGAAAGTACAGCATGGAATTCGGAATGGGTGGAACGGAAGAAAGTCTCAACCTATCTTCGACGCCAAAGTGCAGTGTTCATGCCAGTCGAAAGCGGGCACCAGACACAGATGACAGTGGACGCACTGCCGAAACTGCCCTGGTCATCACGGACTCAGGCGATGTCGAGGAGCCACCAAAGGCAGTAGCAAAGCCGGTGGTACCAAAGCAAGGAGCTGCGTCCAAACCAAAGCCGGGATCCACGTCAAAAACAGCTTTGGAGATCCATTCATCATCCAGTGAAGACAGTGACCGGAAGCCAGCTGCAAAGAAGAAAACATCTGCCAGTGGCAGTTCCACCGACGAAACCACCGATAACAGCAGTGATGACAGCACCGAGGACAATACTGACGGTTCTCCCGAGTCACTTTCCAGTTTGAGTTCTCGTGATAGTCCACCAACCAGGGCCGCGAAGCAGAAGAATTCGAAGAAAACTGTCCGACGCCGTCTCCAGTTGACAAAGGAGGAAGAGTCCTCCGAATCTGAATCAGAAGCTGAAGAAAGCAAAGAACTCCAGCATTGCAGTCAAGATTCGGAGGAAGAAGATGACAACAAGGATGCAAGTAGTCCAGGCGGCAACTCATCAACAACTTCCTTGACGTATTAGGTTGATAGGGAGGTGGCTTCAAATGAATTTGCCGTTGCACTTGCTCTGTCAATGTGGTCGTCATTGTGGTCGTGAAGTCAACTCTTTCGTTTCTTCTTTCGCTTGAACTAGCGAAATCCATCGCTGTATTTTCGTCGGCGATCTCTCAAAAGTATCATTCGGGTCTGTGTGCGATCTCTCAAAAGGTTCAGTCGGACAGTGTGCGCCTAAGTACTCTACGCACCTCCGGTGGTGTATGCTTTACCACTCTCAGTATTTACCCTATTATTCAGTCGTGCGTACCGCTCTTAGGATAGCCATTAAATATATATATACGTCATTAATATAAATATAAACCATCGACTACATGTGACTAACCATATCTCAGTTATGGTCCACCAACCAATGTATTCCCACAACGTAACCAACCCAATCAACGAGCTAACATGCATTCATAGTGACAAGGCTTGAAGATTGATCAAAGACAGGACCAACGGACGGTACCACCAGCTAGTCGTCTGCAAGGCGCCAGAAGTTTCTAGAGAACGAAAGATCTGTTTGGAATCTCATTCTTTCTGTTTGATTTGGGAGTGTTTGGGTATCCTGTTGCATGTGTTAGAAGTTTCCACGGTACAGAAGTTGGCGCCTCCGAACGGATCTCTCTTTCTCTGGAAAACCCGACAAGGATCCATTCAACGCCCTTCATTCATTCATTTTCCCTCCCTTTCTCCAAAGAAAGATTGAGCAATCTATTCACTAATTTGCAGGCAGAGGAGTATTTGTGAACCATGCCGGCCCTGGTGTTGACCCCGACGCCCTTGGAAGATGCGCTGTTGACGCTGGTGGATCCCATCGAAGTGACAGATCGGCTAAAGGTAATGCGACAACAAGAGAGTGGAACGTATCGAGTCTTTGATTATCTCAAGAAACACGGCGAACTGCTCAAGCGCGTCAACAAACCCATTGATGAAGATTGCCGCGTCAAAATGTGCGAGTGGTGTTATCAGGTATGTCATTATCAAACAGAAGCAATGATGAGAAAGAGGTGTATCTCATCTGATTCTACTACTGCCATCATTCGATTAGGTGGTGGACTTTTGTAAATTTCGTCGCGAGACAGTCTCGATTGGCATGTCGTATTTGGATCGCTACTTGTGCTCGCGTCCCGGTCGTTCGGCGTTGGCCAATCGCAAGGAATACCAATTAACGGCCATGACGGCACTCTACATTGCCATTAAAATTCACGAACCTTTGGAAATGGAAACGGCCCTATTGGCCGACTTGTCGCGCGGATGTTATGAAGAAATGGAATTTGTCCACAAGGAAGAAGAGTTATTGCAGGCGCTCAAATGGAGGGTCGGTGGACCCACGGCGTTGGGGTTTATTCAACACTACTTGGCATTGCTACCAGACACGGTACATCCCGCCGTGGCGGAAGCCATGATGGATTATGCCCGCTACCAAACGGAATTGGCCATTTCGGAACACTCGTTGGTGGATATCCATCCGTCGGAAATTGGATTGGCGGCACTCTTGAATGCCATGGAAGGCATGGACGTTTCACTGCTGTCCCCAAAAGCACAAGCCAAGTTTGTACGAACCCTCGAAAAAGTGTCGGGATGTCAGGTCGAAGACGTGGCCGTCATTCAATCCACACTCTCCATGCTCTTGTGCAATTTGGTCAAGAATGACGATCAAGTACTCGATGCCTGTGAAGAGACAGACTTGGAACGAGAGTATCAAACTAGGTCCAGTCCCTCCAAACATCGACAATCGCCCGTTTCCGTCACGCGAAAACAACAATAGAATCAGGGGAACATACTCACTTTTTTTTGTAAGAACAGTATTATTTAATAGATTGTTTATACTATCACTACATGTAGGATCGTTGTGCTGTTCGGGGTACGTAGTCATGGTGGTGTTGCTAGAGGTTCCATCCATTGCAAGGCATGTAGGGTTGGGACGTCATCCCACACCTAGCCAAATTTCTCCGAATCTTTGGGCGGGTTGGATATCGAGCCAGGCGTTGCATGGAATATGCAACATGTGTCAACATGAAGTATGCCGGTGGGATACTGGATACTGGTACAGATAGCTATAAGAAAGAGCTCATGAATTGGCAACGGTCCTTGGTAGAACAAGCCAAGGATGAGGCTGCTAGATAAACTAGCTAGTTTTCCGCTGCCCTTGCCAACCATTGGCTAAGGTGCGAAGGATAGGTGCGATGATGATCATGAGGAACCACCAGAGCGGAACGTTGAGTGTCATTGGTCCCACATGATACATCGTCGTGCAGGCTCTCACGACTTCATACTCAATCGCACTCTAGTCACACACTACTGCCTTACGAATCCACAACGGTATTATGGAAAACTCCTTTCATTCATTCTACGAAAGCAATTTTCCAAAATGTAGTTGGTCGTCTCTTTGTGACAAGCAGCTCGCGTTGTCGAAAGTTCTCAGTCAGATGCATCGGCTATTGCACATCAAGGGGCCGCACTAACGTTCACTTTTGACTGACTGACTGGCGAAGGAGACCATCACTTTACGTTGCACCAAACAACAAAGCAACCAACCATGGGGGTAACATCGTCGCCCGAATCGGTACCGTCATTGGCAGCATCGTCTCATGCATCCACCGACGGCGGCGACAGTTTGCGGATGATGGAGGACGAGTTGAGGTCGCCCGCATCTTCGGCTGCCGCTACCTACAAGTCGTCACTGTCCAGAAACTCGTCTTGGCGGGCCATTCTCGATGACGACGAAGATGAGATCCAAGTCCAACAAGAGGAGGACGACATTCAACTCCACGACAAGGTGTCAACCTGTAGCTCGGGCATTTTGTCCTCGGAGACTTTTGATCTCTCATTTGACCCGAACGTATTCGAAGCCATGGATACCGACAGTCTACACTCACTCGCTTCCATGAAAACACTGAAGAGCCCCAGTGGGAGACATTGGGAAGATGCGGGCAGTGCGGACATTTCTCCTCCCGACATTACGGACCCTGAAACCATTGTGGAAGATCCGGAGGACGTCCCAGTTCATCGAGCCTGCCATGGAGCCCTTGGCATTTCACCAAGGCAACTGGCGGAGGTGTTTGCCTTGTTCTCAAAGGAATCAAAGTCCAAAGCAAAGGTTTCAGTAGAGCCGACCGAATCCCAATTCCATGTCGAACCTGCCATGGCACCTCCCACCAGAAAGCTACATGCAGACTACCCAATGAGCATGGAAGAACGACAACGATACAGAAGGTCTGGTGGTGGTGCCAACCAACCCAAACTGACTGCAGAACTCTACTGGAAGCCAAGGGCCAAGAGTCTCGAGAAGGAATGCATCACTCTCAAGGAAATCCTCAGTGATGACTCGAACAAGATATTGCAGCTCAAGGGTGCTTTGGACACTCTCCGCAATGACAAGCTGCGCAGTCTCGTGGATATCAAGCGCTACCAAGACCAACTGGAATCGACGAGCAAAGAACTCGATTCAGTCAAGAAGGAGCGAGACATGCTCTTGGAGCATGACACTGAGCATCGCGAGACCATTCGAATCCTGAAACATGAGGTTGACATCCTGACTCGCGAAGAGAAGCGACACAAGCCTTCCAAAAAGAAATCGTCTCCACCCCATCGAAACTCGGCGGATAAGGACTTGCTAGAACAGCTTCGTCTTGAGAATCAACTGTTTGCTACGCAGATTGTGGACTATGAATCCGAATTGGAGCGACTGGAGAAGCAGGTCCAATGCACCACTGGAAAGGAGCAGCATGATACCCGCGAAGCAATGAGGGCATATGAGCTCGCCCGAAGCATCTCACAACTGGAGAGGTTGAACGAGCAGCAAGCAGAAGAGGAGGAGGAGATGGGTGCCGACTCGGCGGAGCTTGAAGATCACGTTCTGTGCCTTTCTCAGGAACCGTTGTCTGATGAGCAGTACGTCGAGACAACTCTGTGGAGCCAAGAGATCGACGACATTGTTGTGACAGCGTCATCCATGGGCGAAGAAAGTATCCTGCTTGGCGAGGGCGAGGGTGTCGATTTGATTGTTGGTGATGAAGCTGTCGAAGAAGAGGACGGCATCAAAAGCTTCACTGATGGTGAGACCAGCGAGGCACCAAAGACGGCGGACGACAGAGACACAGCCGACCAGGAGATGTCTTTGGGAAACGCCTTCAGCGGCATCACCAATGAATTCCCTCAACAAATCATAGGCAACGTCTTGGGCATGTTCACTGTTGGCGGGAGCACTGACGACGGAAACGAAAACTCGAAGGACGAGATTTTCGTGGTTCATGAGGCAGCCCCCACTTCTCAACCCCAAGCAGATATTGCTCATTGTTTGCAATGGAAGTCGCCTGACGAACTGCCCACGTTCGTCAAGGTAGATAGGATCGTACCCATTGAGAATGTGGAGGACAGAAACCCTCCGTCTAGCCCATCGTCGTCTCCAGGCCCCCTCAATGACAAAACCAATCTTTCAAGTCCATCGATTCGCAGTGTGTTGAAGCAGCACGAAAAGGACCGATGCGGGGCTCGGGATGGTACTGCGATCGAAGTTCATCATAATAGCGATGCGAGCCAGTCGATCGAAGTTCAGCTGACGGATTCGGGCAAAGACAAATCACGAAGCGGTGGAGTCAAGACAAAATGCGATGAAAACTGCGACATGTGGAGTGCTCTTTCTGGTTGTCCCTTTGCGTCGGATGACGAGCACCCCAACTGAAGCTGATTCGTCCTTGTCTCCGATGTTCGTGAGGACCTTAACTATGGGTCAGGGGTCAAAATTCATTCAATCCTTACGATAGCAAATGATGGTGTGGGATAGCTTAGCTTATTTTTTCTTCCTAGCCTTGGCTTTGTTATTAGCCTTTTGCTTCTTTGTAGCCTTACTGGCTCCAGCGGAAGAGATCTTGACATCTGGACAAAGACTTTGGATCCAGTCGTTGTCGCCAACCTTCTTGATCAGGTCTTTGCAAACCTCAGCAATCGCTGACGGCGTGTTCTTACCGGCAATTCCTCCAATGTCCCCTTTCAAGAACATGTCAACACATTGCTTGCCTGCTTTCCCTCGCTTCATGTTGCCCGGAGTGAGTTTGATACGGTATGTGTATTGTGAAAGAGTCTGATATGGTGCGCAGACTGGCAAGGCGTACACAAGGGCATCCTCTGGATGGGGCTTTCCGGTGAGTTTGTTGTTCTCTGCGGTATCGTCAATGTCCGCATCTTCGTCCTCTTCTCCGTCTTCCGCTACAACACCCTCTTCTGCAAGTGTTTCCTTCCATTCGGCACTTTCTGCTTTCTTCTCCTCTTTTGTCTTTCGCTTAGCCCCGTCAGAGCCCTTGCCATTGGCCTTCGTGTCCAAGTCGGTCTCGAGATTCTCATACCCATACTTTTTGATTGTACGAAGGATACCAGCGAGACTTGCCGAGAAGTTGTCCACTCGACTAGTACTTTTGAGAAACAAGAGTCGTTTGGATGCCTTCAGCTTGGCTTCATGTGGCCCTTCAAAAGAGATGAGTTGATCCAGAACGTCTGCGTCAAACTTATCCCACCTCACAACAACTTCTTCGTCTCCCTTGTTTTGTACAGTTACGCAATCCGCAAGCACCGACCGAATGTCCTCTGGCAGTTTCTCCGCGAATTCTGCGGCATCTTTTACCAACAGAGCGGTGGTTTCTGCAGCAGCCTGCTTTTGTTCCTCCGAAGCAGGGCCAACGTTTCGTTTGTCTTTGTTCGCTTTTTTGACCTTCTCTCCTCCCTGCAAGGCCAACATCGCAAGTTCTCGGTCTTCGTCATCCTGGTCTGCATACTTCCTGGCCGCTTTCTTCTTCTTGCCCCTTTTCCCCCGTTTCATGCTCCCTTGGTTGTTGTTGGCGTCGTCAGGCTCGTCCTCTTCTTCCTCGGCAGAATCAGCGGGCACTAACAGCTTCGCTTTCTCGTTGTCTTCCTGTTCCTTCTTCTCTCGTTCAGCCAAGACTCTTTCAGCTTCCTCGAGTGATCCATACTTCTTGATCAGCTTTCGTTCTTTCACAGAGAGCCCCTTCTTCTTTTTCTTTTCTGTCGACGGTGCCGGTGATGGTTCCGAAGCTGGATTTGACTCCTTTTCACTAGCAGAGTTCTTCGGCGACGCAGAGGCCTCCTTGTCATCATTCTGCTGCTCCTGCGAAGACTTGGTTCCGTTCTCTTCACCGGTGGCCTCATCTGTTGATAGATTGCTCGCAGAGGCAGGCATTTCTTCAGTCGTGGGCCCCTGTTTTTCAGCTTCATCAGTGGCAGCTTTTTCGGTGTTCGCCTCCTCCTCCTCTGCAGCAACCTTCTCATCTCGGCTATTGTTGCCGCGTGCTACTGGGGCAACATCATCGTCGTGGTCGTCATCGTCGTCATCCTCTTGCTGTAACTCCAAAATCTCCATGAGGGCAAAGTCGCGACGTTCGTTCTTGTGCCGTGCGTATGTTGCTGGGTCCAGTGTCCCTTCCGGAGTCGCTAGACGAAACATGACACCGATGCCCATTTCCAACTGTGTCGGTGGAAGAAAGTTCTTTTTCCCTCGAATCATAAAGGCTCCGACCTTTAGGTATTCTCCCGTGGGTGCTGTTTTGCTAACCTGATGCGACTCTACCCACCATGCCGACGTGACCATTTTCGACGTCCATGCCGAGGATCGACAAATGGTAAAGTTGCCAGCCTCTCGTAATGCTTGTTCTGAGAGAGGAAGCGTCTGAGTTGCCTTTTTGCTGCTGCCTTTTTTCGATGGTCCTCGAATGCGCTTGGCTCGCAAGATGCAAGACGCGGCTCCGTGAACGTCGGCATGCAGGTACGCGTCTCCGGGTCGCAGGTATTTTTTGACGAGAACTTCATTCTGATGAGCATCCCGACCACCCAAGACGAGATAATTGTCGCTGGTGATGAACCAATGGAATTTGGTGAACCACGGTGGCTTGACATTGCTGCCGAGTGCCGTCGTGTTGGTGGCTTGTTGCGTTTTTTGCTTGGCATCGGCCAGTTGTCGTTGTGCTGTTTCTTCTGCCGCCTTTAATGCCTTGGTGGATGCTTCTACGGTTCGTTGTGACTTTTCCTTCATGGCCCGATACTTGGCAAACAACTGGCTGGCATTGCCATGAGCCGATTCTTTGAGGGAAATAGTGACCAAAACGTGATTTTTCTTGACCTTTTTCTTCCGGGCTGCCTGTGCGTCAGCTCCTCCCTTTCCATTCTGTTGCTGTTTGCCCTTCTTTTTCTTTTTGTTGTTGGTGTGTTGCTCCTCTTCTGCCGGCTGCTCCTCTTCCTCCTCATTATCGTCATCCTCTTCATTGCAGTCTGCCGTCGGCAATTCCAACACCATGGAATCCTGTTCCAAATCCAACTCGTAAATTAGTAGAGCAATTGGATTGTGATTTTCTTTCTGTTCTACCTGTATCAACTGCTCCAATTGTTCCCAATCCATTCCACTGTCCAATGCGGAATTGATGACGGTCAATGCCGCTTCCACCCGGTCGGCATTCCATTCCACCACTTGGGCTTGTTCTTGGACCCGTGCCAGCTCGACTTCCAATCCTTGCAATCGCACTTGTTGATCGTGTCGAATCTTTTCCAATTTGGTGGTGGCGGCCTGTTCGGCCGCTTCGGCTTTGAGCAATCGTTTTTGTCCTTCCAAATGTCCATAAAACGTATCGACGGCTTCGTTGAAAGTACCAAATTCAAGTACGTGACGTCCTTGATGTTGTTGCAAGAGTAGGTAGGGTTGGAATTCTTCCAGTACCTTGTCGGTAAAAAAGGATGTGCCATCGATCGTGTTGGCCTGGGTGATGGCGGCATCCTGTTTATTGTCGTCGTCATTGTCATTGGAATCATCATTTTTGGTGGTGGATTTCTTTTTCTTGTGAGAATACAAAATGTATCCCTTGGGCGGTTCGGCCGAAGTAGTAGTAGCTTTGGGATTGGCGTCCAGTTTGGCGGATTCCTCTGCCAGCACTTGCAAGAATTGTTGCCATTCTTCGATAGGAGGTAGATTGTTGTCGTTGTTGTCGTCACTATTATTATTTTGGAGAGGGACATGCGGTTTCCAGCCTGCAGTCTTGAGGATGCAATGTTCCAAAAAGTTGGGTCCATAATGTGAGATTCCACAGGATGGTTTGAGTAGCAATGTTTTGAGATTGATGTGTTGTCCCGCTTGTTTGTCTTTTTTGCTGTTCTTTTTGTTGTTGTTGTTGCTGTTAGTAGCAGCCTGTTGTTGCATAGTTGCTTGCTGGTGTTGTACTTGCTCTGTGGCCCAGGCAGACCATTCTTCTGCAGAGGATGATGCCGTCACAGATAATGGACCTTGGGGTTGTTCTTCTTGTTTATCTTCTTCTGTGGATTCTTTATCTTGTTCTTCTTCTGCTTGTTTAGTGTCATTATTGTTGTCGTCATTGGTCACAACCACATTTCTGGCGGCATAGGTTACGGGATATACCTGCCCCACTTGTACCTGAACAGCTCCAGCAGCATTGCTCTTGTCAGTATTGTTGTTGTTGTTGTTTGTCTGATACTGATGTGACCGCAACAATGCCATAATGGTGTAATTGGCATCGCAGAGGACGAGATTTCCCTTGGCGTAGAGTTCCAACAAGAGCGCCCGACGTTGGGCTCCCATTCCAAAGACGAAATGGACCACACGATCTCCTTGTCCCAATTGCGTCACTTGTTCCAATCGCAATCCACGCAATTGTTTGCGCAATTGAAAGACAAAGGGCGCCAATGGCTTGTTGAGACCGCCGCCGCCCACTGTGGCATTGTTTTGACGTTGCGTCCCGTGAAACCGAATGCCCGATTCCATGTACAACATGAGCTTTTCCTTGTCGTCTTCTCCTCCTGTGCTAGTGGAAGTTGCAGCACCCGTGTGATCCAACTTGAAGAGAAAGGAATCGTTCGTATCTCCTTCGTAAATGTTAATCACTCGACGGCCCAATGCCACATGGTTCAAATGACTCACCATGGCCATCACGTCCAGACCGTCAAACCGAACCTTGATACCCATGGTTAAGGTTCTTTCTTTCTTTCTTTCTTCCTGGCTCTTCTTCTTCCTCTTCTTTGGAATGTGGGGATAAATGCACAGCCAGAGGTGCTTCTGTCTACCGTACAAGCTCTCCGGGTGTATGTTTGGCAATGCTACCGGTATTCCAGAGAGACAGAGAGAGTTGTGGTGGCTTGGGCGTTGCCAGCTGTTGTTGCTGTGAGTGCAGCTGTGGGTTTGCTTCCGCGGGAATGACGAATCTGAGCCACACAATTATTCGAAAGAAAGATCCATAGTTTTCTTAGAAGCTCTTCGTTTCGGAATGTGTGTGCGTTCATCACATCGCAGTGGTACAAACATGTACAGTACCATGTGCAATACATTGGCAAGTAACCTACAGTAGCCAAGAGCCCTTGAAGGGTTGCAGAGGGTGGTTTTTAGTAAAGTTTTAGAGTGTAACAGGTTTTGGTCATGTGATCTGCGGATGGGTCTGATGCAGGTCCAGATGAAGGACAAGGAGATGTTCCAGGTCTTATCCGGGTGTACCAGTAGGATTAGGATCAAAGGAGCTGGTCCAGGCGGATGCCCAACTGTACCGTAGAGGTCAGCCACTAGCTAGTAGAGGATGCTCCAGTTGTTGGTGTTAATTTTTATTATTTGGCTACAGGCTTTTGTGGTCACCTTTCAGTTCATCTATTTGTAAAATAAGAAAAACAAACCTTCACCTTGGCCTGAGGTTCCAATACCATACAGAGCTACGGTACATAGTTGGTTAGTTGACTTGCCACCGGTTTTGGCAGGGCTGGGTAACAAGGATGCCGAAACAGAGCGCCCCCATTGGCAGGATGGGCTACCCGTGACCGGGGGTACTCTAGCTAGTATATGCTCTCTCTTTAAGCAGCCTGCCGCTGGCTTTACAAAACGCGCCAAAATCTCTCGCATTGGTCGTTGGCAACCTGTCAAGCTGTCAAGCAGCATCTTGTCATTCCTTTTTGCTTGCTCATTATTATCAGTTTTTTGTGCAAACAATGGTTGTGGTAGGGAACGTCTCAGCGTGTCTGGTCAACGCAGAGACCAAGGAGCCCTTCAAGGAGCACCGAGGACCTGATGGAAACGTGTATGCTGAGGTGGAACCCGACATGGAGTATTTTATAGAGATTGCAGTGGTTGGAATACCGAACAAAGCGTTTGATTTTGGTTTTGTTGTGGACGGGAAAAGACTTTCTTATCAGCAGCCTTGTGAGTTGAAGCATGGGCGTCAGCATTGTGGCATTGTGTCCGTCGAGAATGGCACCAGAGTGAATCAAGCGCTCTGCTTCCGACAGCCCAAACGAGATACCCAAAACCTAGATCCGTATTCACAAGCGTTAGTGGGTGAAATTCAGGTGGACGTTTTCGACGCCATTTCTGTGGGCCTTCAAGCACCAAGCGATATACAAGCAAGCACCATCGATGTAGCCGCTGTTGATGCTGGCATTGGTGAAGATAAAATTCTGCGATCAGGGCAGGGAAGTATTGAGCAAGTGACACATCATCCTGCGATGGCCCTCACATACGCTTCAGGACAGTTCCTCCAAACCATTACAATTCACTATTGCACGGCCATGGGATTGATTCATGCAGGTGTCTTGCCAAAACCGGATATTTGGACGTTTGCTCGCATGGGCATGAAAAAGCGTCCAATATCCCATGACATTCTCAAGATTCAACCCAAACGCATCAAATCTGGTGGCCTGTTCGTGGGGGATTCCCTCCTTGAAGAACCTAAAGAGTTTGATTTCTTTGACTTGACCCATCTACAGGACGAGGATGACAAAGACAACAGTGCATCAGATGCGGATTTCCATCATCCCGTTACACCGCCACATTCATGAATGAAGTCAACGCTTCATGGACAAGAAGTTATAGGCAAACCAGGCGAGCAGATTTGAAGCTCATGTCCGGTCGCATCTCCAACGAATCCTTCCATTATGTATTTTGACTTGGTATACCGGTAGGCACCAGTCCCACAAGCTGCTAGCTATCCCTACTTGCTAGAGCCCAGGTAAGGACATGGGATGACTCCCAAATAAAACAGCAAGATTCGATTCAGTTTCCCAAGCTAAAACGTAAAGCTGAAATCACCATGGCTCCTTCGTGGATAGGTGTCGCGTCGTTCTCTTTGCACTAGCAGCTCGCTGGTCGGCTGCCTAGCGTCGTTATCAATTCCATCACCATCGTTTTCAAAAGTCTCAAGCCACCAAATGGGATTTTCGTTGGGTCATGCCACTCCTCCATTCTCGTTTTTTACCGGCTTGATACCATTCACGATCATCATCACCGTCTGCCAAATCCAACGAGATGATGACACGACGTCCGCCGAATGTGGCACCTGGAGGAGATCGATGCACACAAGCAAAGGTTCGTTGCCATAGTTTACTACCAGACAACATGGATGACAGTGGTGATTGCGGATCTGCATCATTTGTTTGCTGTTGTTGTTGAGGATAATAATCTCCCTTCATGACGATGAATTCCAATTCCGGGGCGTCTCGTACGCTCCGACATGGCTCCCTGTTTGCGCCTGGCATTCCGAAAGTCCGCAAGGTCATGTATTCCCAGGGACTACAGGTCCGGGTCATGAATTGCGTCCCTACCCCCTTTAGCGTCACGTAGCCACGGAGTGGTGCCTTGTCGGTGTGGAACATGGGATCATTGGCGCGATAATCCGAGGCACAGACAACTCTCATGTGAACATCCATGGAGGGTGGTCCATCGGTGTCATCGATCAGAGAGGCGACACCTAGGGCCAATTCCTCCAAAGCCGCAGCACATGCATTATCATCATCCTGTTCATGTTGATTATTTTGGCATACCGACTGTCTCAATTGGCGGCAATCTCTCCCAAGAAACGATGGGTCGCTGGTTCGTATGCGAGTTCGAAGATCCAAGTCGAATGGACCGTCGTCGACAAAATTATCTTGCAGCACTTTCAAATGATGGTCCAGCCCAGACACGGAAACCACACAGCAGTGAGGGTCGCGAAGCGCCAGTTTTGCGGCCGACCAGTCACCCGACAACGCATTCTTGCCGAGATTGGAAGATGACAGGGCAAGCGTTCCATGGTTGTGGAATAACCCACTGAATAAAACAGAGATAAATAGTATAGCAAGACGCATGGATGTGTTGTTGTCGTTGTTGTGTGTGGTGGCTCCATGCGGGTATCACTGCAGCGGTCGTTGACGGGACAAACACAGTGACGTCAGTGACACTCGGAACACCGTCAAAAAGTGAGGAGATGTGTGTTGCAGCACCTCGACGGGGCGAAGATTTCTAATTACCATCACCAGGTTGTATCAAACCATAATGAACGGACAATCTTCACTAAATTGGTGGATGGTAATTAGGTTTTAGCGACTCATGATGGAGCCAGCCCATGTTTCAAAATGGTCAACTGATCCGTTCGTTTTGCACCCTCATTCGTTGGAAACGGACAACTCAAATCCACAATCAATCATTGCTGCAGTACTGGCATATCCATCTATTCTTGTGAGGCTGAGCAAGGCAAGAGAAAGCAAGATGAGAAAATTCGAGACATACCGCGTAGCAGCGCCCCAGGAAGACGAGAACTTGCAGGAGTCCACTTGGGGCTGCTCGTTCTGGTCTCTGTTTGACCGAAACGAAAAGGAAATCGTCCCAGTTCCCTCCGAAGACGCGTACAGCTTTCCCGAGTGCGACTACGATCAGAACCCCACCAACTTGTACAAACAGATTGAAGCCAAGAACTGGAAGGGAGTCAACCATTATCTATTGACAGGGTACTGGAGTGGTAGTTTCTTTGCGGACGGCACGCCTCCCCGAGAGCAGGCTTGTACGTGGGTCACCAAATATGATCTACAAGTGACCACTAAGAAACGAAAGGTGGTATGGACACATTTGCCCATTCATGCCGCCATTACGCATGGAGCACCCGAAGGCACCATCTCCATTATGGTCAAGATCGCCCCACCGACGTTGCGATGTGCCGATGAGAATCGAATGCTACCGTTGCACTTGGCGTTCCGACGTGGATGTCCCGACGCGATGATTGCCACCATTATGAGTGTCTTCCCCGAAGGATGTGCCGTCCGTGATCAACTGGGACGCACTCCCGCTGAATGTGCTGCCGAGGGACCCAACAAGAATCGTGGTACCATTATTCAGACGGTGCTCCACTACAACCAACGTGCATGGGAAAAGAAAGCGGCCAAGATACAGGAAGATCAATTGAGGAACGTTCGAAGTTCCCTTCTCAACCGTAACGAACGCATCGATCACCTCAAGACTGCCTTGAAATTGATTCGGTCTCGTGAAGACCAGACGCGCGATTCCTTTGCCTTGATTGTGGCAGAGCTCCGAAAGATCAAAATGTGGTACGATGAAAACGAGAGGAACCTGTGTTCAGAAGAGGAAGAATTGAGGAGAAAGGTGGTGCAAGCATTGTCTGCCAAGCTGACCTATCTCGGAGCTACCGCAGAAGAAATGCGCACGCAAATGAAGAAGAATCAACGATCATCGGAAAAATCACTCGCGGACCTGAATGCAATCTGTGGTGCAGGTTCCGATCTTTCCGACATGGCGTTTCGCAACTTTGACGAACTCATGAAGGTTGATAGCATCAGGAAGGTGGAGCTGATGGCCAGCGACGAATCGAGCGAAGCTACCGAGGATCAGGAACGCTCCCTTGGGGCAAGTGTGGCCAAGTCACCGTCACTGCTTACCGATGCCGACAAGTCTAAGGCATTGTCCAAGACGTTATCCAAACAGAGCCTGCACAAAGCGCAAGAGTCCGAACTCAAGAAGCTGCTTCGTGAGAAGGAGCAAGAAGATCTCAAGTTTGTCGATGCCGCCATTGAAACAGCAAGAAAGGTCGCCCATGAGACCGAGGATGAGAAGAAAGAAGAAGTCCCACACGTTGTATCGGCCCCAACGACGACGGAGGGAGGTGCTGCTCCTACTGATGTTGGCATTGACAGAGTCATCTCGGAGATGACCTCCTATGACATGTCGGAAGCCGGATCCTACCTCAGTTCCAAAGTAAGGTCGTTCCGAAAGAGTCTCAAGACCATTTCCAAGGGCAATGATTCCGCCAAGAAGTCCAAGAAGGCTGCTGATGCCAGCAAACTTCCACCCAAGCCCCCATCACTAAGGCTGATTGGAACACCGGCAAGCAAAACGATAGAAAAGATCGAGAAAGGAAGAAGGGCTTTGGAGAAGGAACTCGAGAAGCAACAGAAAGAAAAGTCATCTGGGGTCAAGGTCTCCCCGGCAGCACTCCTCTAACTAGAGACAGGGTGCGATCTTTGCCAGCTGTCCTGACTTTTAGAAGAGGAGAGGAGGGGAATGGCAGCCAGGAGCAACGTACTAGTAGCCGACCGAGCCAGCTAGCGACGGAAAAGGAGCAAAATACATGGGTGCATAAACACTAGTAAGATAAATAGTAAATGCAACTTCTAGTTACTTTTGAGCGCCTAGCTTCTTGGGCAATTGGCCAACTGTTGGTGTGTGTTACGAAGAAGTCGTGGAAGCAAACCGAGAATCCGGGATGATAGTACCGTGGCAAAAGAGAACTCTTTGACTGGTTGGGCTAGCTAGGTTCGTGCTTCGCTGGTCGTTTGCGACGCAACGTATCGTACTCTAGCTATGCATAGCTACAGTAGCAGTATCCTCGTTTGCAGCAAGAAAGGTCGTGCTTCAGGGGTGGCACCCACGTCATCGAGCTATGAATGGCGTGCTGCAAGGCCGCATGGCCAGCAAGTCAACAGAAAGCAAGCAGCTGCCGGCCAGCAGTGAAACTTGAGTTCGCCGCCCTAAACCTAGCTGCCTACAACATCCAGAACATGTACCATCTCTTTTAGACCGGACCTGGCCAATTTGAAGCCCTTGGTCGCAACGTGTTTATCAAGACACTGTACGCTGTATCGACTCGACTCCACTTCCAACACCGGCATCACAGCTCTGACATAGCGCAAAAAGATTGCCATAGCACGTGAATTGCCACATGCCATCACCAACGGCCAGTAGAGCTGTCGATGCCGGTTACTATGATAGGATGTTCCGAGACTGTCGCCCCGCTTTCGACACATGGCCACATTTTTGCACGATGCTCGATGCATGAATAAACGATGCAACCACACTCAACTTCCGAACTGCCGATCAAAACCAGCGGGGATAAGGATCGTTACCGGTACCGCCCATTACTGGTGTCATCATATATTCAAATAAAAATCGAACGACCCAACCTTTCTTCTGTTTCTACTGGTCTCATAATATCTGAGAGACCGCAATCAGTCGCTATAGGCTACCCACAACAAGCAACAACCAACATCAACCATGATGAGTGCTTCTCTACATGACGCCTCCTATCGTTTTGACGCCTACCTTCGATCCTCCATTGTTGACCTCAACAATCGAGCCATTTCTTATCTTCAAGAGGGCAACTATCGTTCTGCTGTGTGGGATTTGGAACGAGCTTTGGAACGGTTGGAAGACCCCAAGATCTGGTACAATTCCCACCCCACTCATCACCTTTATAACAGCCAGTCTAATGATTGCCAACCCATCTTTCAGGTGGACGACATGGCAGCTCTTCGTGTCCAAAGTGTCCCCATTGCCCCTTCCGATCACAATGAAGCCAGTCGCAGTAACATCTTTGAGTTTTACCGTCGTGCCTTTCAAATCGTGTCGTCTCGACCCGAACAATGTCGCATCCCTCCCTGCAGCAACCTGATTGTTCTCAAGTTCAACATGGCCATTGCCTACCACGACGATGCCATTCGACGCAACCGACGGTCCCATTTTCAAAAGGCTCTGGATCTCTATCAAGATATTCTGAATATTATGCAGGATTTCAAGATCCGGGGACATTCCTTGTTGCTGCTGGCGATTGGTAACAATGTGGGACACATTCATGCCCAACTCAACAATTTCCCTCAGACCAGGGAAGCCATGCACTGGGTCCGAGAATTGGCCATGGCCTGCCGGGAACAAGCATCCACTGTTCCGTACAGTGATTATACCTTCTTCTACAAGACTGTGCTGATCTTTAATGGGAATGGTCTAAACATTGCGCCGGCCGCTTGATATGGCCAAAGAGTCGAGTCTCAAGCACAAATACAACAATCTACACAATGGAGTCTCTAGCTAGCAATGGGCGTTGCAAAAAGACAAATCCATTTACCTTTTTTCTGGATGAACCACATGCCAAGCAACTCTACCGGTACCATACAAGTTATCAAAAACACAAAAAGGGCTCTTCTACGTCTACAAGGCCCGTGTTCTTTTGTGAATCTGCTGTCAACACTCACAAGCTCGCGAAGTACCATCCTACCTCCACCATTCCTTTCTTCCATACAGCGGCTGGCTGAAGCTGAATTAGTTGTATCCAAAAACCAGCTTCTTGCTGTTCGCTGACTAGCTCAACCTCATGATTCATAAATACAGTGCGATTTCCTCTAGCTAGAGCAAACTACCTAGATTTAAAAAAACAACACAAAAACGTTACGTTGCAAATAATGTTACTATGATCAATACAGTGACTTTGTGTTTGACAGCATGCCAGCCTCGCAGTTGCCTTCAGCGTAGCATCTTAATCCTCCAATAACTGGTTATCTTCGCCTTTTGCTGCTGGTGACTTTCCAAAAATCGAATCGATTCCAATACTCACTGGCACCGTATCTAGTTGTGCCGCAATGGGACTCTTGCTCTTGCCTGCTAGCAAACCTACCACCAGTCTCCCAATGGCATGGGACATGAATCCCAAGGAAACTCCGTCCCGCACGGGAATTCCTTCTGGCGTAGGGGGACTGTTCGGAAGAGCGTATTGATGATTGAGCACCACGGTGGGAGTCATTCGTTGAAACAGCAAGGTCGAGGAGTCGTCGTCTTGTGTACTCGCAATGGTATGCTGGTAGACCAGAAAAAATGGAGCCATGGTATAATCCATCATCAAGGGTGTCCCACAGCAGTTGCTGTGATAGCGAATCGCGGGAGAATCTTGTTTCAGTTTGACGGCCTGCAAATATTCTGTTCCCGTCAGTTTGACGGCATCACTCTTGTATATTTGTCTCATGTCCACAGCATTGGAAGCCGTAAGGGCGTCGGCAGCTGCTGCGGACGAACAATGCTCTTGGCGATACCGGGATACCGCTTTGGCATGCTGGACGCAATCGTTACATTGGCACAGGGCTGCTGTGGGTGTCACCCAATTGGAACTCGCAGGTTGCACGACGTCAATTCGAATCTTGCCACAGTGACAAGCAAAGTAGCCATCATACTTATTATTATTGGGCTCTGTTGTGGATTCTTGCGGTTCTGCCTTGGTGGTATCCGTCATCTTGGTTCTCTTGACAACAACAACCTGCGGAAGCGTTTGGGGTGCAGATCTTCTTTGACCGTTGCCCTTTCAAGGTTAAGGTGAATGCTACAGGAAGCTTAATGACCCCTTTAACCTTGGTCTTTAGAAAAGGCCGGTAGAGTGCACCGTCGGTTGCAACCACTTCTATATAAAAAAGCAAGAATGTTCAGGTCCATGAGCTTGAAGAATCTGCTCTCGTCCAAGGCTTCCGGCAGAGCCTCTGGTGGGTCTCTGATTGGCCGGCATACTATTAATAGTACCGGTAATCGCAACGTACCGGTCCGTTCCTTGGTGAGTGTTGCACAACCCTCCACTAATGCTGGCGATCCTTTTTTTGGTCAACAACATCCCTGGATCCACGTAGTTGGCGGGTTGGCGGCTGCTGCTCTGGCAGCTACTACAGCAGATTCTCGCAGCAGCAGTCGTTGTGAACAGGCAGACAACGCTATAGAAGATGATGAACCATCCCCACTACTTCGACTGTTGGTAGAAAACGATGACACCAATCCTCTGTGGCCCGGTGGATGCCGCGAAGAAGATGTCGATGCCTTTGTGGACCAAGTCTTGCAAGATCCCACTATTAATGTCGCCGGTATCCCTGATGTCGCCGAACGCATCGTTTACAAATCGACTGTTCGGTTGGTCTTGAATACCTTTTATTTCTTGCTGTCCAAATTGCACGGATTTGCTCTGTTGGATCACGAAGTGGTGTTGCATTTGGAACGAACCGCCGCGGAAACACCCGTGCCAACATTGGAATGGAAGAACAACACCAATCATAATCAAACCATCGGCAGCAGCAACTTGAAGGTGGAAGCATCCGTCGACGAGCACGTCTTGGAACAAGTGGCGGACCAGTTGTTGGCCAATGCCGCCGTAAACACCACATTACTCCCGGATGCCTTGGAGCGACCACTCTATGTCAATTCACTCCGATTGGTCTTTCGATTGTTGGATATTCTGACATCCTCCTTTCATTTGAAAGTCTGTGGGCATGTCTTGTTGATGGATTTGGCTCCGTTGCATGATGACGAAGGAAAACGCTCGTCGTCGCTATCGTCCTCCTTGACCCGCATCGATTTGGACAAGGTCCGGGAAGTGGCGCGACGACATGCGGGAATTCACGACGACGGTTATACATCGGAATTATCCTTTTTCCAGCGTTATTCTATCCGACGAGAGTTCCTGGCGCAATTGCATGCCAGTATCTATGCGCTCCTGCTGGGAATCGCCGATGATATTCTGGCCAACGCCGAAATCACGCTCTTGTCCGACAAGATTGTGTTGGATGTCATTCCACAACGATCTGCTGCTGCTGCTCGCAAAGCAGTCAAGAAGCAAACTATCAACGTCGCAGCCGGTAAGAACAAGGATAGCAGTGATTCTGGGAACGTTGTTGATGGAGGGAGCTTTCTCTTGGGATGTGGTGTAGGCGCAATGACGGTGGCAGTTGCCATGGCCTTGGGGCAACGTGGACGATGATGAAATGCCCTTGACAGCAGTGGTACAGTACATGTATTCGTATCGAACAGATAGCAACCAAGACCGCTGCCCTCGTAATCTCCCAGTAAACCGCACCACTCTCGGGGATGATTTCAATCCTGTTAGTATGGCTCATAAAAATGTACAAATTAGTAGGCTGCATTATCTAGCGCTAGCTGTTGACTTTTTTGGTTTGTTCATGATTGTAGCAGTAGCTGTAGTGGTGCTTAGACGCCATGTATCTTGGTTGTCGTTTCTATTGCAAAATGGTTTCCTTTCTTGCGCTCTTTTGTTTGCGTCAAAAAAAGAGCGCTGAATAGGAGAGTGTAGGTGCATACCGTTAGGTGAATTGTGAAAATGAGAGGTGAGGTGCTTGAATGATTGAATCAATCGCTCGATTCAATCCGTTGCATGGAGGTCTCGACAGCCTGCCTAATCATGGTTGTTCGTAGGCAAACGCCCCGCTGGTTTGGTTCCTTTGGCTTGGGATGGCCAGTTCTTCCTCAATCATGCCAAGTTCTTCTGGCTGACCAGTGGCAGCTACCACGGCGGCACCAAGCGCATCCAAATGACTAGGTTGAAAGATGACTTGTTCGTCCTCCATGGGCAGCACCACCACGTTGACCTTGTCCTCTGGTTGATCTTGGTAGTTTTTGGTAGAACCCGCCATGATGGATAGGATAAATGTCCATCCCAGCCCGCAGACGGACAAGAATGGGATTTGCAGACTCTCCTCGACGAATCCAAACTGTACGAATTGAACAGGGATCCAGAACAAGAGATTTCGTTGCATGAGTGGCAAAAACTTTTCTTGGGCGCGTTCCACACTACCCGAGACGGTCAAGCCTTGCATGAATCCAGTCAGACCAAAAAAGACGGGATAGTACAAAAAGGGAACAATGCCCAATTGCGATGCCAATGTTTGTTCCATGGCGGCAAAGTTTTGTGTAATGTCCGGGGTAATGGAAATGTGTGTCGACGCCAAGATTCCTGCCAATGCCGCCGTCAAGAATTGGCCCTTGCAGTGCTCTACAATCCAAGGAAAGCTAGCATGCTGGAGGGCTCGGTAGGCCATGTCAAAGGTTCCAAACGAGGCAGCTCGTGTTGTATCGTAGGGTCCTTCTTCCTTGGATTGCGCAATGGCATCCCCGCACATGGCCAGGGTAGCACCCGTCATCATTTTGGTTTGCAATGGATGTGCTGCCAGCTGGTTCTTGTAGCCATTCAACAGAGATTGAGCGGCATCCAGTGGAGACGATGCTGCTGCTGATGAGGATGCGACGACATGAGAATGGTGGTGGATCAGAGATTCAGCTGCCGAGGTAGCGGTGGATACGGAGTGATGAATCAGAGCAGGATCAAAGCCACCAAAAGAGGCAACTGGAGAAGCCAAAAGAG
Source organism: Seminavis robusta (assembly GCA_903772945.1). Classification (NCBI taxonomy): domain Eukaryota; phylum Bacillariophyta; class Bacillariophyceae; order Naviculales; family Naviculaceae; genus Seminavis; species Seminavis robusta. The sequence continues at coordinate 26,090 of CAICTM010000747.1, forward strand.
AAAGAAGGAAGAAAGATTGCAGGGACATCATCTTGGTTAACTAATCCAAAAACAGGGACAAAACTTGTGGATGCTGTTTTCGGAACGAGTGGAGTGGAAAAGTGGGCTATAGAATGCAGCCGCTGAAATTGAAGTTGCAGGGATTGCTTTTTCGCTTGTACGGATTTGCTGATGATGATGCAGCTGAGTGGATCCAGTGGGACCGACATCGCAAAGCAGTGCTGATGATGGGAAGCCAAAGATTCAGTGGCTGACCACATTCTCCCGCTGATGTCCTCCACCTGTCTGTGGAAGAATGATTGAATTTGCATTTTGCACCAGTTTTGGGCTGCCCACAACGTGTTGGGAGGTGTCTGTACACTCAGCACTTCTTGTTTTATTTTATTCGCTCCTGCAATTGCATCACGACATTAACTCCCGATGTGGGAATGGTACCAAAAGCAAAAGGACGTGGCATGAATTCAAAATGGGTACAGTACACCTTGATGCTTCGAATATGATGTCATTTTAACGCTGCCAATGCAAGAACGAACTCAAAGGTTCCTTGGCCGATCCATGGTCCGTGGTGGGCTTCAAACAGACACAAGAAACAAGGACTCCACCACACTCTGCCTTTGCTGAAAGAATGGGGGGGGTTTAGAGTAGGGAAATGCCTTTGCTTGGTTGTCCACATTACTGGCTCTGTTCCTTGTTCCTTACTGACTAAGCTTGCAAAAGCAGATTACGGCCGCTGCCGCCGAGCCGCGCCGCCACAGAATAAGATCTGAACTCGAAGCAGATTGTAGGGTACAGTTTGACATGGATAAACATTGAAAATAGAGAACACAAGTGAATCTTTCTGCTGGTCTTGGAATGTAGATCATTGTTGTTACGTCACATCTCCTTCCGGAATATATTTGCGTACCTGTACTAGACTACTACTAGTCTACTAAATACCGGCAGGAGAAAGGGCTTGCGACGTACCCAGCTTGAGCTGGATTAGGATTCCATTTGGGTTTTAGGTTTCGTGAGGCCAACAGAAGTTGCATCAATGAAATCATGAGAAATGGTATGTAGCTAGCATCAACCAGAAAAGCCAGTTGTTGCTGTTTCTCCAATTGTTACAGCTTACAACTAGCTAGCTGGGTGTGCCGCTATCGTAGCGAGGGCAAGCAAGTCTTCGCCTCGGCAAGCGAGGGGATACCGGTCGTGCTGGCAATGGTAATGGGGCTGAGTATCCACGTATGAATCACCGTTCAGCGGCACCCGGAGCATCCTCGTCCTTCAGGTATTTCTCCACGAAACAGAATGAGTACATGTACCCGACGGAGGAACAATCACAGTCCGAGGGGAATGCATGAGACAAGCGGAATGACCAATGAGCGCAGCAAGGCTTACGACGACATAACGAGATCTTTGAGGGGGTTCTTGATTATCCACGAATGACAAAAGAGCTTCGGTTCACTTCAGCAACTGGCAAGGCCAAACGGTTACCACAACTTGATCAACAACAGCAGGAAGCTCCCCTTGTGTTACTTCAGCAATCGGGCATGGAAAGCGAGAAGAAGACTTCTCCCAACGCCCACGATGGTGTTATTGTGATTGGTGCTGGTAAGTAATATCAGGTACCGTACCGAGTACGATACCGGTAGCGAGCAGCACATCAAATACATCCATTCTTATATCGCCCTTGCTCTCTCGCTTTCTCTTCGAATATCTCTCAGGAGCGGCTGGCCTGACGGCAGCGTACGATTTGCACCGAAAGAACATTCCCGTCCAAGTGTTGGAAGCCCATCCAACCGAGTTTGGAGGACGTGTGCGCAAGCTGGAAGGTTTTGCCGATTTTCCCATTGACGCCGGCGGGGAATGGATTCATTTCCATCCTCGTATTCTCAGCAAAATCGTGGACGATCCCTCCTTTGCTCGCAATGATCACTTTGAGGTGAAGCCTTACAAGTTCGCTCCCTTTTACGAATTCCGTGGCGGGAAGAAGTGGGTGTTGAAGTACCCCCGTCATGAAGAAAACGAAATCGTATACAAATTTACGAAAGGATATACGTGGCATGATTTCTTTCAAAATTTCATTGCCAAGTCGCTGGATATTCAATATGGTTGCGTCGTTCAGAGTATTGATTATTCTACAGCTCGAATCACAGTGAAATGTCGAAACGGTCGTGTCTTTTTTGGATCGCAGGTGATTGTGGCGGTGAGCTTGCCCATTCTGCAAGATGATGACATTACATTTGTTCCACAACTTCCACCCGCCAAAAAGAAGGCAATCGACAACGTTCCCTTTGGCCCCGGATTGAAAGTCTTCCTCGAATTTTCGTCTCAGTTCTATCACAACAATTTCGGCATTCAAACCAAAAAGCACGGAGAAAGAGTGTTCTACAATGAGATGGCTTTTCAACGAAATCCCAACAAACGCAATATTCTAGCAGTTTACGTGTATGGAGATGTAGCGCTGAAGTATACACACCTCGGCGATGATGCAATCATACAGAGACTCGTGGAAGAACTGGACGGGGCGTACAAAGGAAAGGCAAGCCGCACCTACATCAAAGGATTTGTACAAAACTGGACTTGCAGCGAGCCCTTCATTCGGGGAGCCTTCTCTTCCTACCGCAAAGGAATGAAGCCCATGTGGACCATTCTTCAACCAGTCGACAAAAAAATATTCTTTGCAGGGGAGCATCTTCCTCCAAATGGTGCCGACTACGGCTATGTAACGGGGGCAGCACTGTCAGGGAGGAATGCTGCCACGGCCGTGCAATGCGTCCAGAAAGGAGAAAAGCCGCCCTTTTTGTGGAAAGCCTGGATGGTTCATGTCCTGGGAACGGTCATGTTTGGCTTTGAACAACGGCTGTTCTTCAATGACACGGACTGATTTCGCACCGCCAATCTATGGTACCGTTATCCAATCCACTTGTGAAATAGTTTTTGTTGATTAAGCCTATTGCATACCATGTGTCTCAGAGGCTCCCGTGTCCCAGCTCTCCAGGTTTCCAAGTGTTGGGATGACCGTGGTGCCCTCGATCTCTTCTGCTAGTCTTGCTCCTTCGCTCCCCCCTGCCCTCCTGCCTTCCCCCCTTTCCTTGGTTACCATGTTGCCCTGCTTGCGCACTTAATTGCTTGCCTTGCCTTGCGTTCCTGCATCGTGCCCTCCCCTCGAGCTCTGTCCCCATCCTCATCTTAGCTCTCTCTAATCCATAGTGACTTCCCCATCATATACTGTCATTTATTGTGCGGGAAGGATTGGATGAGACTTCCTGTTTTTGCTCAGTAGTATCCGGCTAGCTAGCTAGCTGGCTAGCTTTGGCCTCAATTCCCCAGTGGATATAGCGTTCAATTCCCAAAGGGTCTCCGCAACAAGGAACAGACGGGAGCAAATCAATTGGCAAGGCAATACAGCGTATTGTCACAGCACATGGTACAGCAATCAACAGCACACTCAATTGTGGGGACTCCAGTTTCTGTGCTGGGCAAACAGTCAGCCCCCAATGCAGCTTCATAATGACTGTTATGCTCAAGATATGCAAGATTTTGGCAGACAGAATCTGGAACTGTGCCTGTCAGCGCATTCCCATTCACCCGCAATAGAAGCAGCTTTGTCAGCGCGCCAATTTCATTGGGAATTGTACCATGGAAGTTGTTAATGGATAGGCCCAGTTGCACAAGGTCTGTCAGAAGACCAAGGGATGAACTGATGGTCCCAGAGAAGTTGCAACTGTCCAACTCCAACGTCTTAAATTTGCTCAGTCCATACAATTCTTCAGGGAGTGTCCCTTGCATGTTGGTGTAGGAAACCTTCAAATATTGCATTTGGTTTGCCAGACCAATCTCTGAAGGCAGGGATCCTGATACACTGTTGCCGCTCAAGTCAAGATATTCCAGGTTGGCCAACAACCCAACTTTACTTGGCAGAGTACCAGTAAGCTTGTGATGGCAAGAAGCAAATAGGAGGCCATAAGCTTCAAGCAAGCATGGATGTTAATGCCAGACCAAATATTAAGTTACTTACATCATTGTCACTCAAAATTAGCCACTCAAGAGAGCCCTGATAGAACACTTCCACTGGCAGAGATCCTGTCAGTGAATTGTTGCCAAAATTCAGATTCTTCATAGGGAGTAGCCCCACTTCTGATGGAATTCTTCCAGTCAGTCTGTTTGAAAAGGTTTCAACATTGGTAAGTTTTGCAGCTTCTTCAAACCATCTTGCAGGGATGGGTCCTGAGAGTTGGTTATTGCCCAAGAAGAGAATCTCCAAGGCAAGGCCTGATTGGTTGGTAAAGAGCCTTTGGGGCATCACTCCAGTCAGCATATTGTGATGTAAATCAAGATTTTTTAGCTGTGGCAATCTTGTAATCTCCCATGGGAGAAGGCCATTGAGCTGATTCCACCCTGAAGAATGCATTCCTATGCGTAAGAAATCAATGACACAATCCACATCTTTGGATTATGAAACTTACGAAGATCCAGTTCCACAGCCTCTTGCTCTTCTCTTTGTCCAGTCTCACAAGTAACCCCAGCCCATTGGCATTCATGACTGACAGAGAGCCACCGATCCCCCCAGATGTTGTTGGTTGTTTCCCCTGTTGCAGCGTCCAGTGCATAACAGAAATTGGATGATGCACTCACCTGAGAAGTTGCTGGTGGATTGCACTCTTTCCATGATTTGTGCCTTGTGGTTTGATAGTAGAAAAGCACCACAAGGAATCTCTGAAATAAATTTGGAGCATCATATTCCAATTGCAGTGGATCCTGATTGATAATCCAGTTGAAAGATTTCTGCCTTGTTTCCATCAGGAATTCAGTTAGGTCGCTGTCATGGCCTTGTCTGGATTCTTCCACACCATCAAAGTAGTCCTTTCCCAGGATGGTAGTCAGGACAATTTCCATTTTGGGTGCCTGTAGAATGTCTCTTTGAGTTTTTGAGGGCTCGACGGAGTCACTGCTACCACAGAAGCCAGCCCCGCAAACAGAACCAATAATGATGCCGTAACCGAGCAAAAGCAAGAGCACAAAACCTGCAAAGCGCAACTGATATTTCCGAGTAATGGTTTCCCTTCTGTGGGTGCCATCCATTGAAAGTTGAGCCACAGCCTGTGGATGCTCCACATCATTCACTGCCTCTGCTTCCACCAATCCTACTGCATGATTGTTGCTGTTGTCGTGAATTGAATTGTCCCAATAAGTTTCTTGAAAGTTCAGTTCCAATACTCAAGTAGTGGACTGGGCCTCGCTGAAACCCTTCCTCAGGGACAGCGGTAGTCAGGCAGTTCAGGGAGCCTTGTCGTGCCTCAGGAGTATCCAACACCTCCAGTAGGCACCAAACCAAGGACTTGGCCCTGTCAGTCAGATAGGAGGGCCAGCAGAGCTCTCTGCTGGGCCCTTTGGGCCAGCTCACCTCAGGAGCTGGGGGCCTTCGTTATTCAATCGTGCAGTGGCAGTCTGGGAACAGTACTATCTGCTACCTCCTACTGCTTCTGCCCGGCCTCAACAGGATAGGTATCAACTGCTGCGGTATCAATGTGGCTACAAGCTAATCAGGATCGGTCTCAATCTTTCGTACTATTTTCTTAACTATGGTAGAAAGGACGATCCTTTCTTGCTGCTTTGGCTGGAGATAAGCCAGCTGTGGGTGCTGGAGCCGTAGGCCAGCATAGCTGTTGGAGCTATCTCTGACGGGATCCAGAGCTCTCGCTCCTAGACTTTATCGCTCCCCACGAGTGCGTATGGATCCGCTCTCATGGGAATGCCACGATATACGACTAGTTACTAACTAACTATACAAACTCTCCCCATGAATGGAAATCCATGGGCCACTCAGCATCGACTGCTAGTGGAACACAATGTGAGATTGGAGATCTCACAAGTGGAGGGACTTGCATGGTTGGTCGGTTGCTGGACCAAAGGTAGGCGCAAATGGATTGCGTGCTTCATCAGCATGGCCAGACTCGTAGGTGTCGGCGGTGCTGGTTGCTATCATAGCTGTTGTTTGTTTTCTTCATATGTAGACAAATATTCGTGGCTTTGCCACAGGCCGAATTCAGCGGTGGCAAGCTCTCAGTGGAGCGGCCTTCTTGCCCCGCAATCATGTTCCTTGGCTGTGGGTCTTGGGCTCGATCGATCAGGAACATGAATCAATCGCCCTAAGGAAAATCCAACGGCGTCACCGGTATTGGTCCATTGCCATGTACTGTGGCCATGGCCAGCTTCGGGGTAGGAAGCACCGCGGCAGTCAGCTCCCGGGAAGGAGATACTACGGCAGCCAGCTTCTGTGTAGGAGACACCAAAGCTGCCTTGGTTGCAGATACTTGCTGTGGTTGCTCTCCATGGATTTCACCAAAAGCAGAGGGTATCTGCTTGGTGGTCCTCCTGGCAAATGGACTGGTGATGGTTGGACCTAGACTGGGCCTAGTATCCGAAGACAATGTCACCTCATTGGGCACAAGTCTTGTGGCACTTGCTGTGCCATAGGTTGGTGGTTCTGTGGGAACCAGGCTGGGAACCTTGGGTGTCATTGTGGGTGATGGACCACTAGGTCTCCTGCCAATGTTGGTTGTGGTGGGACCCTTGTGTGCTCTGTGCCTTGGAGCAGGTTGCTTGGGGTTCACCACTGTGTGGGTCTGTTCTTGTGCTCTTGGTTGTAGAGCTGACTGAGTGGGAGCCACACTTGGTCTATTTGGTTGTGCAGCTGCAGCTGCAATGTTGTTGTTGCCAGCAATGGGAGCTGGTTGCCTGTTGGCTGGAGGTTTTACCATCATGATCTCCCCAGAGGTTGGATGACTACTAGGGCTGGCAAGCTCGATAATCTCCCCATCATCCAACGATGGATGGGCACCAGCGAGGGCATGCAAGGGTGTGGCACTGGGCAGCTGGTGGCTCGTAGCTGGGACACGCAGGGGTCGTGTGACAGGCAACTCCCCACAAGCTAGCTTGGGAGATGGAACCGTGGCTACGTTGGTGGGCAGCTGGTTGGTGGCCAAGAGGGCATCAGTCAATCGAGTGGCATCTTGCTTGGAACGAGTAGCCCTGTGGCGCTGCTGCTTCTTTGGGCTGTGGAGCCGTTGGGTACCAATAGCGCTGTTACCAGTCGGCTTGTGGACGCCATCAGCACTGCCCATGGCTGACAGTGGAATGGCATTGGTCTCCCCATGAACTGATGGTGTCAAAGCAGGTGTAGGTGCTGTGACAGGTGGCCTAGCAGCTACCACGACCAGGGCGTCCAGTTGAGCTGTCAGTTGGTCCTTCAGGGCGATGAACTGAGCTTCCATCTTTCGTTTGAAGGTTTCGTGGTCAGCTCCTATGTCTTGCTTGGATGATTCGTGATCAGCTCTCATGGGGTCGAGTTGTCGAGCAACGGTGGCCTGTTGCTGTTGAAAGTGGATCAGCATGTCTTCCATGGCTGGGGTATAAATGAGATCTGGGTGACAACTGGAGCTGTCTCCAGACAGCTCTGAAATCTCCCCATCACCCAGCTGGTGGTTGGTCCTACCATAGGTCATTGGTGTCGACCTCTTCTCAAGGATGTCGAAGGGTGATTTGTATTCATCTGGTGGGAACACTGTTGACACAGGTGGTGCCGGTGTCTTCTCAAGAATGTCAAAGACGGATTTGTATTCATCTGGTGGTTGTGTGTCCTGATGCCGGTGGCGGTAGGCTAGGTTGCTGTTGCCAGCTCCATCGTGGTGTGTGGGAGGACGGGCACAGGTGTAGCTACCTTGGACTTGGGGCCCAGAGTAGACGCGGTGCCACCAACGTTCGGAGTAGCCAGGGGCATAAGGGTCACTCACATCGCTGTAGAAACCGTAGAAAGACATGGTGCCTCTTGTTACTGACAAAGAAGAGGTGTACCTGCTGTACCGGTGGAAGCACTGGTTTTCAGCTCTTGTAGCGGTGGAATAAGGCTGACTCAACTGTACTTTGGAAACCACAAAGGATACTTCTTGGGACCTTGCTAGGGGTCTAGGAAATTCAATTTGGTGGTAATTGAATAAGGTAGCCTGTGTACAAGCTTTGGAACAAGCTTCTTGTATCGCCTTGGTGCTGGAAACTGCCTTGGTTTTGGTGATTTTGCCACTGTGGAGCCAGTCAACTTGGCTCAATGAATCTCCCCACAAAAGCTTCCAAAATTCAAAGTGAGATATGCACGGACTAAACAGAGGATGGCGGATCCACTGGTACCAGTTTCAGCCAAGCGAATTGACCTCTTCGTTGTCTCGTGGCTATTCAAGTTGCTCTTTCGTGTTGGTTGATCGCTCCTCGCACGGAAGATCTCAATTTTCAATGACTCGACCACGTAAACACCTTAAAATATGAGACGAGGGATTTACACACGATGGGCTTGCTTTCAGGACAAGAACCGGTACGGGGAACGTTGTCGTATAAGTCTTCGAGCGGTACACAAATGCAAGATCAAAGAAGAACTTCCTGTACGTTCCGCGCGACGTTGAGTACTGACTCAGTGCACGGTGTATAAGTACTGGAAACTGCACGGACGTTTTGATTGGCTGACTGGATTTAGCGAAGAGCTTCCAGTACGTTCCCGTAAATCGCTCAAAATGCACGGACGATCTGATTGGCTGATCGGCTTCCGTGAAATCGTCGAACCTGTACAGGACGGAAACTCGTGACACTCGAAAACTGCACAGGCGAATCGAAAGAGATAAGCCACGGGGACTTCGAATAAATCACGTAATTCGCTGAATAGGTTGCAAGCAATAAGCACGGATCTCAAAGGGATATCGCGGTGTTTCTCCTGATAAACAACCAAATTCCTCGAGACGTAAATGACTTGCTTGATTGCCAAGATAGGAGCGAAAACGTTAAGTCTCGAGTTCTCTTGGAGCTCCACAGTACGTGCCGGTTGTAGCTTCTGACTGATTTTGCGAACTTCTTCTTCGTGTGAATTGGTTGTGTTGCTTTTCGTGTCAACAGTCAATGGCGTCGAGTCAATGAGGTTGTTGTGTCAAGATGGTGGGAATCTAGGTCCTTTCCAATGGCAATGATGATGGTGTTGGCCTTGTAGGATGGGTAGATGGCCAAGTCAAAGGTTCCTGTCACTGTGGTGATGGCTGGAACTGCCAAAGTTGAACAGAAGGTTGTTGACTTAGGAGTTCAAAATGGGCCTGAAATCAACACCAAATGCCAGTGAAATCCAATGAAACCAACTGTAAAGAACCTCTGTAGCTGTAGTAATTCGAAGAGATCATTTTCTCGTCAAGGAGGTCTCTTCTTCCCTTAAGAACTGCCTGCAGATCTATGCGACTGTTAATCCAATAAGTTTCTTGAAGGTTCAGTTCCAATACTCAAGTAGTGGACTGGGCCTCGCTGAAACCCTTCCAGCGGTAGTCAGGCAGTTCAGGGAGCCTTGTCGTGCCTCAGGAGTATCCAACACCTCCAGTAGGCACCAAACCAAGGACTTGGCCCTGTCAGTCAGACAGGAGGGCCAGCAGAGCTCTCTGCTGGGCCCTTTGGGCCAGCTCACCTCAGGAGCTGGGGGCCTTCGTTATTCAATCGTGCAGTGGCAGTCTGGGAACAGTACTATCTGCTACCTCCTACTGCTTCTGCCCGGCCTCAACAGGATAGGTATCAACTGCTGCGGTATCAAAGGGGCTACAAGCTAATCAGGATCGGTCTCAATCTTTCGTACTATTTTCTTAACTATGGTAGAAAGGACGATCCTTTCTTGCTGCTTTGGCTGGAGATAAGCCAGCTGTGGGTGCTGGAGCCGTAGGCCAGCATAGCTGTTGGAGCTATCTCTGACGGGATTCAGAGCTCTCGCTCCTAGACTTTATCGTGTCCTGTTCGGACCCAGCAGAGTATGCTTCAGCTTGTGATGGAACCTGCTGCTGTTGCTGCTGAATGCCTTGCACTGCCACTGCCCCTGGAAGTGTGTTACGCACCACACGGGCCCTACACAAAAGAGGTGGCACTGTTGGAGTTTCCTCTCTTGTTGTGATATCTACATCTGCTTCCCTTGGAATTTGATTTCTCTCCACATTGGATGTGTTGGTGTTTGTTGACTCTGCTAGCTGCTTCTGCTGCGGCGGCTGCGTGGACTGTTCCTCACAGCCCTCTCGTACTGGTGCCAGTGCCGATATCGGTGGGGATGGCGATTCCCCTGGCTCGCCAACAAGTCCACTTTCGCTGTTAGCGAGGATAGAGCTATCTTTGGGCGTTGTAGACATGTTGTCCTATCGTCTTCAGGAAAGGGAAAAGGAAGTCAAAATTGTGGGAAAAGGGAAGTGGGCAAGGAGGTTTTAGGGGAGCAGATGGGACCTTGAGAGAACACGTTCTTGTGCCGGCCAGGAAGACAGCTTTGGGATTCAGGTAGATGCGGGAATAACTATTTTTCATACAAATTGCTGCAGCAAATTATAACTTTAACTTCATATTTACCGCATCTACCTCTCTAAAGCAGTATTCCGGTACGGAGAAAACGCAACTCACCGGGGCAGTTTTGTACCGGCACATGTACCGGTACATGTACCGGTACCTGTACTACATGGTACCGTAGACCAATCAGACGGAGAGAATTCTTATCATGTACTGAGTACTGTAATAGACCACTTAGTGGGAGGTGGGATCGAGGTGGTAGACTACTACTAGTAGTACTGGTACTGTGCAGAAACGTAGTACTAATACCGGTATGGTACCGTAACTGGTGGTACCACCGTTATTACATGTACCGGTACTATGCTGGTTCGACCGATCGTTGATACCAGTGAGCGAACAAAAGAAAAGGTCACCACCTTGGTTCTAAGAAAAATGAGGATAAACTGATGCTCACATTTACGTCCACTGATCGATGTTTTTTAAAAGATAACAATGGCAACAGGGCAAGATCGTTCCTTTGCTCGCACCTCTGCGTACTACTACCGCTGTTGATGGGGGTTTAGAGTAGTCTACATGTAGGTGTCGGTACGTTCGACAAAGTCGAAAAAGGCGCTGCAGCAACTACCGGTATTAGACAACTCCATCTGCGAACTCCCAAAATCGAATCGAATAACGAATGTCAGACACCGATCTTTCCGAAAACTCTCCCTCATTGAATTTTTCCATGGGACCTGGTACCGGTATCGTAACAGGAGAAAAGTCACAGCTTGACTGACACCAGTGGAGAGTGTTGGAGGATCTGTTCTTTGAAAAGCAGCACACCACAACGGTGGAGTAGAGTGCAGTCGATCGCGACTGCCTCAATGGAACCGATCGTTACTACTATGATGAGATTATTCTTGTGTTTGGAAATGGCCGGTCAATTGCACGTCGCAACGCAGGAGGAGCCTCGGTCGACGGTACGTGGTAAGCCTGCTACCAAGCCTACTGGTACTAGTGAAGGAGCGGCACACCTGAAAGCCATCCCTCGTTTAGTTCTATGGATCACGGGAAGGTAGTCATATCGATCCAAGACCCGTGATCTGAAGCGTATTATTGAAGGCGCAACACCGCACTCACTTCTCTCCCTCATTGAATTCCTATTGTAGTGGTAAGCAGGAAAGAAATCCAACTGGATTTCGCACCTTTACTATCCAGCCTCAGTCGGAGCGTCTGCGGTGCAGATTGGAAAACCATCCTCATTGAAATCATACGCAGCTCAGGAAGGTTTTCTTTTCTCAGCCCATGACGGTCAAGTTGAAGAATTTTGAAGTGCAATGGTAAGTCTCCGGTTGTCTGCAGTTCAACACAGAAAACAAAACTCGTTGCTCTTTCTGCAGTACTGCCGATTGCCGAGGAAATACCATTGTCGAATCGTCAACCGGAGGAGGAGACTACACGACAACACAAGCACAGAGGAGAGTGGATCTTCCTCTTGGATTCGATTCATCCCTCCTTGCTATTTCCTAGTGTGTTTGGTTAGTGATTGATTCCTGTGTTGGTACTGTACCGATTTCCAGGATGTACGAGTTGACTGCTTGGAGGTTTTACGCTCTATAACAAGCAACAGGCCCTGCTTCTACTACTAGTAGCTTGCTCTCTTGCAAAATATTATAGGTAGCAGCAACTCTTGAATTTGGAATCATGGTGGGTATATACATTGGCCTGTATTGGCCAGCATGGTCTTTTTTGTTTGTAGTGACATTCCTGTAGAATCGCCATGAACAATGGTTTTGTGCTGCCTGCGAGGTTCCTCTGCCAGCATAGCTGCCAGAATACGACTGAACTTACCGAGACCACCACAGACCTTTTCCGCTTCCTCACTCTACCCGAGTCTGCCAGCACCACTGTACGTGTAGATTGCAAGATCCTGAGCCCCTCCGGAAGATCCCCAGAAGATCGAACGCCTGTACACCGCCCGTGCCGTTAAAAAACCGTTAACACAAACGTCACAATGACATACATGCCTGAGACTCCGCGGCAACCGTGACTAACAACCGAGAGAAGGCTTTCGAACCGGTGGGATCTCAACACTGCATGGACGCCAATACCGCTTAGGATAAGAAGGTGGCTCTAGTAACAATTGGGGTGACATTCTGGTTTTTAAGGTATTCATCATGTAGATATTATATAACCGGTGTGCTTTGGCACCAAGCCAGGGAGCTTGATAGAGCACCGGCACCTTGTACTTATGCTGCCAGCATAGCATGCCTATGCATGCTCCACCCCCCCTTAAATACATAGTCCCGGCATTCCCAAACATCACCGAAAAGAACAGCACCTGTCAGCAGAGATGTTCCACACTGTTCCTTCCCAGGCAGTTGAGTGCTGCCGAAGAGCCTTCTGGCAAACTTTCCTTTGCTAGTGCCGTGCAGTGTCATGCAGTGTTGTGGCTGTGGGAAGTTATCCCAATCTTTCAGCAAACATTTTGAATGCACAATAAAAGTCATCCCAACCCCACCGAATGACTCCTCTGTAGCTACAGAAGATCTCCCAAAGGCTGTTCGGTGTTATCCCAAAACAGACTGAACATGTTTGTGCAACCATCACAACAAGCAGCCATGCCGGAAGTGGTTGACTTGACAGAAGAGCCCGTGAGGGTCAGCTTTGAAGTCCCAGGCAAGCCATTGCCTGAGAAGAGGATGAGGTTGGGCAAGTATGGTCTGTACCATCCTGGAAGTAAAGAGAAGCAATCATTCAGGCAAGCAGTGAAAGATCTGGTTCCAGCTACAGCTAATGGAGTGGTGTTCCCTACCGGTGTGCCAGTAACTGTGGAGGTGCACTTCTGGATGAGGAGACCCAATACTGACTTCAAAGGCAGCAGGAGATTGATGGGCATTCTCAAGAATTCAGTTCCTTTTGCGAGACCCATCATTCCTGACATTGACAATATGCTGAAGTTTGTGCTGGATGGAATGAACCGGTTGGTCTACCATGATGACAGCCAGGTTGTGAAATTGATGGTATTGAAGCTACTTGACAATGAGGGTTCCTGTGAGGGCAGGACCCAGGTGCAAGTGTATCCTTATAGTAGGCCCTAGTGGACTGCTGAAACTGACAAAGTCGGCGCAGCAATAGACGCCGACTTCAGCTGTCCACGAGGGCGACTTCTTCAGAATTGACCCCTGAAAGTACCTCTTTCGGTATCAGTTTGGCCACCCATCAATGACATCTTTAGTAGTCTAAAACTAGTCTCTTTTTATGTACTTCATTCTCAATCATACATACTTCATAGTGGGTGGGCAGCATGGCTCTGGAATGGGAGCTGATATCATGGTGGTTGTTGCTGCCGAAGCTCAAAACAACAACAAAAGGCACCAAAAGATACCAATGTACTAAGCATTAAGGGCTTTTTAACTTGTTATATCTGATCTGGTATTCAGAGCAAACTCCAAAAAAACTTTTAAAAAAAGCAAAAACTGCAAAAATTGAACCCCTGACCTCATCTGAGCCCTTACCGCCATGGAACACCATAGAAAAAGTCTCACATTGGCTCCCAAAAAGGCCAATTTCGCCACAGCCACTCAGAATGGATCCAAATTGGCCACAGCAGCAATCCGCCGCACTACTACCATCACAGAGGGTACTACTACACCCAGGAGACCGGTAGATCAATGCAAACCAATGACAGCCCATCCCAGCTTGGTAGGAATCAGTACTGGGAGTCAGCCTATCATTTTTGATGGGCTTTCCTGAAAAAGCTCATCATTTTTGATGGGCTGGAAGAGCATACTGCCACTCCTTGCTCAGGAACTCGGAATAAAATCATTGAGCTTTTCCTCAGCTCGCATCAGTCCATCCAAGTCCCCAGCCTTGAAACCATTGTCATGAATATCCAAGCTGCTGTCAATTCAATTGTTTCTACCAAGGCCAAGAGATCTGGAAAGCACATTACTCTTCCAAAGGACATGACTCCTCCTGTATGGGAACGGTAATCAGGATGGACTGCAAATGATGCGTCCACCCACCAAGTGATGATGCGTATGTCATCAATGTGTAGGATCAACTTGTCCTGCGCCGTCTGATCCAAAAACTTGAGGCCTTGGACCAACTTGTCCCAATCATCAGATGATGGGCTTCTGACGCGAGTGCATAACACAGTAGTGAGAGTCTGCACATCTGGTCGAGCACGCTTGCACAGGAACTGTTGAAAGTTCGACTGGCTCGTAGGAGGTGGAGGGACTCCACTGAATCCACTCCTGCTCGAAGAGTCTCCAGCTGGAGCTGGAGCTGGCGCCGTCACCACTGTGTGGGCACTCCCCTTGGAGTAGCTGCATCTGGTGTTGGTGGTACTGTGGCATGAAGGACTTCTTCATGCCATTGAACTTGTTGATGGCCATTCAGGCTGGGGATCTTCGACTTCACCTTGCACTGTGGAAGTTTGTGATCTGGGCTTCCACAACAGTAGCAGGCTTCGCCTGGCTGGGACTGCTGATAGTAGACAGCAGCTGGGAGCCCTTCCTTCATCTTCTTGGGATCAAAAGGAGGTGGCTTGGGATTGGAATATGGCTTCCGGTCCTTGGCCTTCCGTTGGTCCAGCCATTCCTTGCTGGGCTTGAATCTGTCATTGGACAGCGTCTCTCTAAGATGATCAGGGTATCAGGGAATTGGATGGTACCGTTCATGGCATAGGCTGCCTCAACAGTCTTCTGGTATCTCCGTTTCTTCCTTCTGTAGCCATGGTTAGGCCACGGTTGCTTTCACCTAGCCCTTTCCGTCACTAGTATTTTTCTTGTGCACGTATCTGGTGCGGCCTTGTATTCAGCCAACCGATAGTCCTGACATCAATGACCTCTGTTCCGACAGGTCATACACTTGTATCACGTCGCTGTCGACCTTTCTCAAGTAGAAGTCAACTCTGTCATGGTCCTCTTGCTTTGGGAACAAGCCACGTTGATGGTCTTGATGTATTGGAGCAATGGAACTCTTTGGTTAGCCTTGCATCACTATCACTGATCCTCTGAGCAATCAATGGATCCAGCTTGACTGCATCCGTAGTCTCCTAGACCTCGAAGCTTGGACTTCAGGCGTCGGTACAGTATGTACCTGTATGGTGGTTGCACCTGTCTTGAGAATGTTCTCATAGATCGAGTCGACTTGTCATAGTGGATGACTTTGCCTTGTACTCGCTCAGTTCAAAGCATCGTACTCTTGGGCTTTGGGATCAGCAAGTGATTCTGGAGTGTTGGCTTGGTCGGCTTGGTAGTGCCTGACTTGTCATGGTCTCAATGGCCAATGAAGCCAGTGGCACATCATTCCACTCAGGCTTGATCCTTAGATCCTGGACAATGTGTGTCAGGGTCTCTTCAAAAGGATAGTACCTGGTGTCAGCCTGTCCATTTGGATGGAAGAGGAACTGACGCTTGGGACTCTTGTTCTGGTTCCTGTAGCTGTTGCCTCTTCCTTGATGGCTTCTTCCTGAGGAATTGAATCCCCTACCCCCCTAGAAGGGTATCTTCCTCCACCACGACCACCTCTTCCTTGGAATCTCATGGTTGCCGTTGGTGTGGTAATGCACTCTTGTGCTTGCTTGTTCTTGGAACTAGCTTGTGTTCACGTGGAACAGTTCTTGTGTGGATACTCTGCAGGAAGGATCACGACGGGCACTACTCTTGTAGTTGCCTGTAAAAGCTTGTTGGCTGGATAGCCTTCTTTTCGTGCACTCTTGGTGTACTGGCTGAATAGCCTTGGTCTTGATGACCTCACGTAGTGATCTTGGTTCTTGGTGGAGCCTTGGGTAGTAGCGAACTGCCTCTGTTGGTCTCCTTTTGGTGTTCTGCTCTTGCAGATGCCTTGTGTATGCTTAGATGAGTACACGGTGTGAGTTTCAGTAGCTGGAACAGTTCTCTCGTGAAGATTTGGTTCTCCGTGATACTTATGAGCTCCTCGTGATTTTTGTGTTTCTCTTCACAGTAGCACTGTATCACTCGAATCAACCTATCTCACTCAATTCTTGGAGTTAGAAGCTTGCACTGATACTCAGAGATGCGGCTAGATGTCCTCTATCGATTGATGTATGGGACCTCTTGCTTGCGACGTCTGTGTCAGGATCTATCTTGATCCCCGTGCGTTGACTCTGCTCGTGTGATGAGAGTATGAAAATCACGAAATCTCGCGCGATGACGTAATCGACTTCAACTCAATGAATAAAGAGCCGGATTTCCTCGCGGTCAATAGAGAACTTTCAGTCAACGTGCTTGATTCACTGGTACCCTTGATGTCCGTAGTTCCGGCCGAACTGACAGTTGATCTCACGTACTGGTACCTGTGACTGAAGATGGGATTTTCTTCCCGCACCTTTTTCCTGTTAGAGGTGTTTGGTATCCTTTATATGTAGCTAGAGGCTGATTCTTAGCACCTCTTCTCTGTTGCAGGTGTTAACTCAATACACTTTGACTCAATACACTTTGACTTGATGTTTACCTTGATTATCGATCTCGAGATCGGTAGTAGCTCGAGATGCCTTTTGCTTTCAGTGTTAGCTATAATACGCAGCTTATTGGGGAGTAATTTGGTTTTGGATTAAGCTGAAAAGCAAAGTGAGGATTTTCTGGTGGTGCAAGCAATTCTTGTGATTGAATTGGATATAAGGACCCCCGCAACACTTTAGACCTAAAACTCCCTTGGTTCCTTGCATGATCAATTACATGCGAACCGGACTAGATGATTAATACACGAGTCAATAGTAAAGAGGTGTCAGGTATGTTTCCTCCAACACTCATGAGGCATTTGAGGCAATCTATGCTGAGTGGTCGTCTTTTCAGCAAGAATTTCCCAGAAGGAAATTCAAAGAATTCTGTGAAATACATGAGCTCAGTAGCAAATATGGAACTCTGAGAGGCCGTGTACGAAACAGAGGAAAGGATGGTGTTACTTCCAAGAATGCCAAAACCAAAATCATCAAGGCTACTACTACCACAGCTAGTACTGCTACTGCTAGTACAGCCACGGCAGCTACTGATATCACTACAACTACAACTGCCAAAGAATCCACAGAGGATGAGGCAAATGACGAAACATGGAGAAGGTTCTCGACTAAATGTCGCAACATGGATGCACTCGTGAAGAGTACAGCGACCTTTGGCCAATTGCTAGATTCAAAGTTAATTGTTTTGTCCATGGAAGATGCTCTCCAGGCAAACCAACCTTACTGGGGAGATTGTGATCCTTCAAAACTGGATGGATGGAAAGAAGCCATGCCCAAAACTCTAAACATTAGATTGACTAAATTAGTCAACGACTACAACAATGATTCTTTCAAATTAACCAGAGAT
Source organism: Seminavis robusta (assembly GCA_903772945.1). Classification (NCBI taxonomy): domain Eukaryota; phylum Bacillariophyta; class Bacillariophyceae; order Naviculales; family Naviculaceae; genus Seminavis; species Seminavis robusta. The sequence goes on from CAICTM010000747.1 coordinate 43,723, forward strand.
TCGATCACTGGTGGATTCCTGGCTAAGGAAGCACAGTTTGGGAAAGACTTTGTCGTTCGGGCGGATGATACAGGGCCTATTCAAGTAGCCTATTGGCATGTCTTTGGTTCCTATGGCAAAAAGCTTTTGAATCATGCTGGCTTGGAGCCCTTAAAGACATCACATGAAACTCTAGTGGCAAGATCTAGGGAAATGACTAAAATTGCGAAAAAGCCAACGACCTACGGCAGAGGTGGGCGTGCTGGTGGACCAGTGGAGGTGCACCAGATAGAACAGGATTACTTGAACCCAAAATGTGTTGGGAAAAGTGCCTACATTGATAGAAGTTAGGAGCATGCAGTGAATGGCAAGACAGTCAATTCCACACTCACCTACCGGGGTACTGGGCTGACAGGCAAAGCTCCGAAAGGCAAGAAATGTGAGCAATCCATGAGAGCTGACATTTCAGGATTGAAGCTAACAACAAAACAGAGAAGAGTTGTGATGGCCACTGATGAGCATTACCGACAGCACATGATTGACCGTCAAATTTCTAGGCTTCGGTATCAGCTGATTGTCTCAACCTTGGTAGTGGATGCTCCTGCTACTGGATTCCCCACAAGGTTGGATAATGGAGAAACGGAGAAATTATGGGAGCATCTGATTGAGGCCTGGCCAAGATTTCAAGACACGAAATCCTTTTGGCAGAATATTGATAAATCCTTGGATGACTTTGAGTGCCTAATGATCGAATATATTCTGTCAAATGGGCAGCTCCTCAATTTCGAGCCAGTGTTTGCTCACTGTGACAGCAGTGATGGGCATGTGATCGAGACTCTCGGTTTGATTTCTAAAATTGGACCGAATGATAAAGGCAGCACAGATAGGCTTGGGAAGACTCTAGAGGACAGAGGTACAGGTCAGATAATGTGTCCCATGCAAGGTATTGCTTTTGAAATTCGTGGTGGAAGGGATGTGCTCCATGCTGACTTCCGGGATACTGTCCACCTTCCAGATAGAATCCGTGGTGGTGCCAATGTTTCAGAACTCGACCACAAAGCTAGAGGATGTCAGCGGTAAATCATAGAAATTAATTTTATAGTTATGTAATCGCGGCATATTGATGCCCATGCGGCAGGTCAATTTCTGGCTGTCCCTCGTAGTATGGTCTCCAAGGTAGGGCATGCAATGTACCATATCCAGCTGGCATAGGTGGTATTGGCACACCAGGAGGTAAATTCCGGTTGGCATATAGCCACCTCTGTTCATTATTGTATCTCTTTTGCTGCTCTTTTGCTGCTTGAATTTCCTCTAAATGTTGTTGTCTCCGGGATTCTGACTCCTGCATTGCCTCATCAAATATTTGTCGAGTGAAGGGATTCTGGTCCACAATTGCTCCAAATACCTCCCCAAATTGATCCTCTGTGTTTTCCGGTAAAGTTCTCCTAGCAGCTGTTCTCCTCCTAGTGGTTTGGTCAGGTTCATTTGTGTCTGGAGCTCCAGCTCCTGCTCCAGTACATTGCTTAGCAGGAGAGGATTGTTTGCCTTTGGGTCTACCCTTTGGTTTGATTCCCAATTCCGCCAACTTGGCTTTGAATGCTTTGTCGATGGCCTTAACCCTTGGCTTCTTGGCTCGTTTTCCCTTCTCTAACGAGTCGTATATTGCAGAGCACTTTTCCAATGCTTCCTCTTCTGTAAGTCCAGATTCAAGATAGTGCTCCATCAATCGATACATGCCACTTCGCTGTGTCCACCACTGTGTCCTCTGGCGCCCACCCAAATCCTGCCTCCAACGACCACCGGTTTCCTTTTCTAATTGTCGATAGTGCTTGCAGTAGTGTTTCCAGTGCTGTTCGAAAGTATTGCAGTCATTGTCACATAGAACAACCATCTCAGCTTGACGCTTCCTGGTCTCACCATTGCTTGTCCGATTTCTGAGCTCTTGAGATATGGACTCATGCTGTTTCACTGGTGGTCGTCGTTTCCTTGCAGTTACTCCATCAGCTAAGGTGCTGCTGTTTCTTTTGTCGGCAGATGTGGGGGAAGGAGTAATGGCAAAACTTCCCTGCTCTGTAGTAGGTCTCCTGTGGCTGCTGCGAAGGAACTGGAATGATTCTGCATTTATCGCATTTCTGAGAAAGCTGCCTGTTGCCCCTGTTGCATTTGCATAAGGGGACGGCTGACATACTGGACTAGCAACTGTTCCATGTTGGATACATTATCTGGATTCTCAACACTGAACATGGAGTTGATTGTGTCCTTGGCTTTGAGTCGACTGAGAATTGACTGCTCTAGCAGTGAGAATGCTGGTAGATTGAATGCTGAGTGGTTTAACAGAACAGCAAATCTGTCGTTCCGGTATCTTTGAAAGACACTCAGGTTGGAGTTGGGCAGTAGTTTAAAGGTTTTTGGGTGCAGCTCCGGTGTAGCTAGCATCACGATACAGCTTTCCACATCCCATCGAATAGAAGCCACCATTCCTTTTTTGGTGTGCAACCGCTTCGATGTCCTTTCAGCTGCTGAAGTAGCCGAGTCAAAATCCCTGCAGATTGTTTTGTACCACTCTTCGATCTCTGGAATAAGAGCACATCGGATCTCATTGACCCACACCTTTTCTTGCGCTGTAAGCTGGAATGGAGTAGTACTGTACTGTTGGGGGTAGTGGTGGTCACCGCCGGCCCTTTGGACGATACCAGCAGTGGGTGGGTTGTTAGCATAGCTTCTTTGATGGACGGTTTGACCCTTCCCTTTGTGCCCAGTCATTCGACACTGGACAGGTTCTGGAATGCCAAGCATATCCATTTGCTGGATCGATTGGAAACGTGGCTGATGTGTGACCTTTGCACATATCACGTCAGCTTCCGAGTAGAAGCTTCCGAAGTTGGCAGCGACTTGTCGAGATGAGACAGTCTTGTCTGCGTCCTCTGATGATGGATACGTTAATACATCAAAGATAGCTTTGTAGTTATTGCTGGACAAATCAGGCAGTCTCCTTTTCTCCACTATCAGCTGCCAGAGAAAAAGGAGACCATGCCAGCTGCTGGAATCTCTCAATGGATCTTTGTGCGGGATGGCTACAGTATACTCTAACCACCCGACCTTGTTGTGCTTTGCCTTGTTAGTCACAATCTGAGATGCTCCAATACCGGATGGACCAATAGCATCCATGAACTTGAAGGCTCGTTGAATCATTCTTTGTCCAACAAACTCTTCACTTCTTCGGGTAGTGGCACTCATTGTGTGATAGTGGCACATAAAATAGATCACATTGCTGGGTTTCAGCTTAGATACTGGACCACCGGCCTTAGGATTGAATGCTGACTTTGTCATCTCCCGTATCGGATCCAAGGACACCCATTGCTGTAGCTGAGCCTGTATATCCTCACAATTGTTAAGAACCCTGGATGCAGCTTGACTCTGTACTGCTTTGCAAGAGTTCTGGATTGACAGTGACTCGCCAACTTTGATCTGCTCCAGAATACCAGCAAACCCAGCTTCGACTAGGCGGCAGTAATGCTCGCATTTGATATTAGTATTGAGAAAGGTCTTTGCTTTAGCCATGACTGATTTGCAGCCACCACACTCTTCCATAAGCCACTGGAAGAATTGCACCGGTAGTTCCTTGTCATACAGGTTGGAGTTTTGAATATCTGAAAGTTTCCGCTGGTCGTACAGCCGCCAGCCAAATTTGACTTTCCATGGTTCCCTATTCGAGACTATCGATTCACAGAAGAATTGCCATCGAGGCCAGATTGGACCAAAGTAATCCTCGGTGGACTCAGTACATATATCTGCCTGTCTCATGCCAGCGTACAAATTAACCATCTTTGGCTTTTTGAAGCCCGGCTTCTTCTGATACTTTGGTTTTGAATTTGCTTGGCTCCTGCCATCAGTCAGCTCTGGCTGTGGGATTTCATCAGCATCGTCTCCCTCATTGATTGGGTCGCCATTATCATCAACCAGAATTTGGGGGATACAATCCATTAGCTCGCTAGCAGCAGCGTTTTCTTCCCTAGCTCTGGCAAGATCAGGAAGACCACTCATCTTCTACTAATACTATGGATGACAGCAAGAACGCTTGGTTAATTGTATCACTAGAGACACTATGATGGCAGCAGCACTACCATGCCAACATGGCAGCAACAACAGGCCTGGTGGTTCATTTTTGAATGCTCCGGTGCACTTATTTGTTACTGTCAGGGGGGGCCACCATGCTCTCAGAGCCAGGCATGGCGGCAAAAGAGCCAACCGGTAACTAGGGACTGATTTGAGCTGCTCAGGCCAGTCCCTATTAGTACTGGCAGTTAGAGGAGGCATGTTTGGGAATGTTTGCTGGAAACCCAGGGGGGAGCCCCACAGGGCTGCAGTACCAGAGGGAGGGTTAGGGTTCCGGTAAAAGTCACCCAGGAACAGAGAAGACGATCCTCCGTCCATCTCTTTCCCTCTTCACAACCCCGGCTTGAACCTCCGATCGACCATGGCAACGATCAAATACAAGGATGCCGCGGAAGAACGCTTGGCTTCGGCAACGAGCAAACAGAGGAATGCATTAAATCACCTCCAACTCTTTCTAGAAGATTACCTTCCTCAGATCGGAGAAGATGTCGTCGAGGCTGAAGACATTCCCTACAATGGGCTCGGCCCCCGGAGACCTTCATCGAAGGATACAAACGAGTTCTGGTCCAGATTGATGGGTTGCTTTGTCGACCACCTCAGCTCTGCGACGCATTACAGAGATCCTACCAAGAAACTTGCGGAGGCATCCGCTGATGGCTTCTTCTCCTCTGTAAAGGAATATTTTACAACCAAATTCAGACACGAAACCTCAATTTCCGTCTTCTCCAATCCACAATGGACCAATCTCCGCAGCAAGCTGAAAGCAAAATTCCGCGAATCCAACAGAGGTAAGCCGCGTAAGAAAAAACCTTCGAGTACACACGAGGACAGGGAGACACTAGCGAAGGCCGCTCTCTGGCTAGGTACCGCCACTTCATCAGAATTCCTCCACCTTCTCAACAGCACGTTTCACTGTAGTGCCCGGGGCTCCGAAGTCGCATTGGTGGCTGCATCCACCACCACCAGTGTCAAGGCGACCGAATCCGTCTACCGGTACAATCTCCTTCAAGTCGAGTGCCAGCGTCAAAAGAACGGTCCTTATCATGAGATCCAGATCTACCCGGATGCCGACGGCATCTTAGAGGATTGGTACTTCAGTCTCATCCACATGCTCGTCATGGGTGGCTGTGACAGTGAATATATGATTCGAAGGTATTCTGTCGCAGCCCTATCCACAGTCAACGGAAAATCCAAGTAGATGGTTCCTGCTCTTTGGAAATCGGACTTCGACGAGCTCCTAGAATCACTTGACGAAATTTCCCTCCCAGTCAACCTCTCAGTCAACAAAGACTTAAGATCCCACTGCAACAAACGCGGTAGCCAACAGCTATGTGCAGAAAACCCGTCCGCTTCGGGACTCTCCCAGTACTTCCGAGCAGGCTGGCAGAGTGCAGCCAACACCATGTTGAAGTACATATCCGGGTCGGTGGTTCTTGAGCAACCGGCTGCAAAGGCGGTGGCGAAGTGGCCCGCGAGAGACGGTTGCGGCCAGCCCGTGACGTTCCATGATATTCTGGCATCACCACCACCCCCAGTCCACTCCCAGTCCTCCCAGGACTCAGAAGAAGACGAGATGATCGCAACTGGCCTGCTCTCTGCTGCGCATGACAAATTACATCGTTTCACTAACGTGTTATTTGAAGAGGATCAAAACGGTATCTGGGACCAGAAAGTTCGTGAGTTGTTGGTGTCAACGCTTCTGCTCAGGTGGGATCAATTCTTGGACGTCCTGTGATCCCATCCCGCAGCATCAATTTCCGAATGCTCATTCAAGGACTACAACCCCTATGACGAACGCTTTGACTTAGACCGCTCGCGCGACTACGACACAATCCGAAACAACCTCTTTGTCTGCAAAGTCAACCGAGCATTGGAAAAGGCCGGAGTCGACGAATTCCTTTTTAGATCCTGGTGCGAACACGCTTGCAACGGCTTCCTCACCCGAAACATCGATGGAATCCCCATCCACAACTTCTCGCTGTATGGAAGCAAAGCCGCCAGTGCCATCCTGCTCGACCCGCGTCGATTCACCGATCACTTCAACCAACTTACATCCGTGACCCAATCGACCCATATCACAGTGCAAGAGTTGCTCCGCCGCCAAAACAAGCTAACCGAGATCATCCGCCACGAGCAATGGCTTCGCTCATGGAATACTCAACAGTTCAATGACCTGGCTGAGTCTGTTCGGTTGCTCAGGAACCACTTCCTCCCACCCACCCCCGAACCCTCCCATGATCCTTCCCCCAAAGGCGTCATTAGATTCTCTATCTCGATCAAATCGCTAAGCAAAGATTCTCCCATCTCGGAGGTAGCAACCAAGTTCTTCATTGACGACTACCCCGCCGGTTTCATGCTTGACAAACAAACAATAAGTTTCTAGAAGGTTCAGTTCCAATACTCAAGTAGTGGACTGGGTCTCGCTGAAACCCTTCCTCAGGGGCAGCGGTAGTCAGGCAGTTCAGGGAGCCTTGTCGTGCCTCAGGAGTG